>KK115486.1:47947-106296 GCA_000611955.2 Stegodyphus mimosarum
GTTGCCATTGCTCGCTTTGAAATCATTTAGTTTGTTAATCAGAAATTCGTTGAAATGTTACAAAACATAAAATCGATAATAAAGCAAATTTCAAATTCAAAATTAGGGCTTCCAGATGCCCATATTCGCAGTAGGATTACGTCATTCAAAATTCGATGGCTCTAGGTTTTATGACAATGCGAGAAACATGCATACATTTATGCAGATTTTTCATTTTTGAAAATTTAATGCAGAGCGATAACATTTAGTGGCAACAATTTGAAAAGTTGTAGAGACATTAGGTTATTTAGTAGCAGGAGACATGAAAAATATGCAATTTCTTCGCCGGGAATCGAACCACGGACCTCTGAAATACCGGCTCAGTGTGCTGACCATTACACCACGAAGGCACGCTAAGAATGTGAGAGATATACCTTATAAAGTGATACGCCGTTTTTGTGTTTCCGACCCAAAATCGCAAAACGAAAGTAATAGTCCTTCGGGACTAAATCCCTTTGGACTAATAATACTGAAAAATTATTTTTAGATGTTTATATGTGCAACTCAATTTCTTTGCAAGAGATTCTAAAGATTCAACTTAATGCATTTGTAGTAAAGAAGAAAATTATTTCTTCGGATATATTTTTCAATCTGCACTATAAAAAGAAATTGTAATGGTGATAAAGTTAAGAAAATTTTTATACAAATGTCTAAAAGGAGAGTAAATAAGTCTTTGAATTGCTGGAATATTTTAATATTAAACCTTCATTAATTCCGAGAATATACACTCACGTTTGTGAAAATTGCAACACCAAGAAAGAATCGTCATAATTGAATGCAATTTAATACACAGTTGAGTGGTAGTGGTACAAATAAATGATTAAATGTTCAAAGCAAACAAACAAGAACAAGAGATCAGAATCAGTATTTTGTGTGGCCACCACGCGCCGCAATAAGTGCTGCTACACGACGTGGCATGGAGTCAAACAAAGTTTGAATGTCTGACTGAGGAAGAGCATTCCATATCGTTTGTACGCGTACCCAAAGTTCGTCTGCAGACGCAACAGGACGAGGATCACGAGCAAGACGCCGACCAATGACATCCCACACATGTTCAATTGGCGACATATCCGGGGAACACGCAGGCCAAGGAAGAAGCTGTACCTGCTGCGCTGCAAAGAAGGATTTAACAATCCGAGCAGTATGAGGGCGGGCATTGTCCTGTTGAAATACAGCGCCTGGCAAGCTTTGAAGGAAGGGAACAGCTTCGGGCTGTAGAACTTCACGGATATACCGGTTGCTGTTCAGATTGCCCACAATTCGTAGCAATTGAGATCGTCTATGATATGCTATGGCGCCCCAGACCATAACTCCGGGTGTTCGTCCACTGTGGCGTTCGATAATGCACTCCGGAAGGTGGCGTTCACCGGCATAGCGTCTGACACGAATGCGGCCATCATGGTACCACAAATTAAAGCGGGATTCGTCAGAAAACACGACATGCTGCCAATCAGCACGCCAGTCTCTATGCTGATTGGCCCATTGTAGCCGCAGGCGGCGATGGTCGTGCGTTAGGGGGATCCTGTATAAAGGAGTCCGTGCGCGCAGTCCACACTGCAGCAGACGTCTACGAATTGATGAAGCACACAATGAAACACCTGTAGCTATTGACCACAGTGCTGCCAATTGTCTAGAGGAAGCTGTACGGTCCGTCCGCGCCATGCGGACCAGGTGTCTATCATCGCGAGCTGACGTCACATTTCGGGGTCCACTCCCGGATTTCCGAGTTGTCCGACACTCGTCCGTCCACTGCTTCCAAACGCGCATCACTGTGCTGCTGTTACGCTGCACACGAGAGGCTACTGCACGATACGACAATCCAGCTTCACGAAGGCCGATGATTCTCCCTCGTTCAAACTCTGTAAGTTGTTCAAATCTCGCTCTCTTTCGTTGACGAGGCATAAGTACAGATTGAGTTAACGTTTACCACTAGCAGATAACCACCGATAACCATACACGCCTCGCTACAGCCGTCTATTTATTCGGATCCATCAGCCGTTCAGAGGGCGCTGCTCAGCATACGCATGCGCTACGGATTTGCAATTCTAATCATTTGCATATCATGCGCTACTTTGCATTTCCTGAAAATTTCAGCTCACTCGCGTAAGTCCTTCATGGTGTTGCAATTTTCACAAACGTGAGTGTATATCGGGTTTTAACGAAAGTTTCCCGCCACCGCAAATATCGTTTGCGCAATCGTTTGCGCGTTGGCGTGTTTAATCATATTTTGTCAAACGACTTTTGGAATTTGAAAGAAAAAGACTTGCTTTAGAACTGTGTTGTGAAATTTGTAAAAAAAGTATCATTACCATCAAGTGTCTGAAAAGGACCTATCACACTACCTGAATAGAATCATCATTTACTTCCAGTTCTGTTGCAAAAAGTAAGTTACAGAATGTCACCAAATCATGCGTACAGCTTAAGGTACTAATGTTGTATCATATGACACTGTGAAGGTTTGGTACCGAAAGTTCAAAAACAAGAGCCATGACATTCAAGAAGCAGATCGCTCTGGCCGTTTACTGATGTTGCTGAGACCCGCCTGCTAGAACTTGTGGAAGAAGATCAGTATACAACCAATCGAGATCTTCCTAAGGAATTAGACGTTAGTGCCATGTTCATTAGTCGCGCTGTGCATCGCATAAACTTGATATACAAGTTCAATCGCTAAGTGCCGCATAAGCTGACTCAAGCAGATAAGGGCAAACGTATTCGAACCTGCACTAGTCTGCTCGAATATCAGCGCAAGAACAAAATTCTGGACAAGATCGTCACTTTTGATGAAAAGTGGATTTACTTCAAAAGCATAGGCCGAAAAAGGGGTTGGTTTACGCTCAGTGAACCCGTCAACAGGGTCGCAAAACGCAATTTGACTAACAGAAAGATCATGTGTTTTTATCTGGTGGAATTGCGTGGTATTATCTATAAAGAGTAGCTGGAGAAAGGTTAAACCCTCGACAGTAAGGTGTACAGCGAGATGGTACTCCGTGTTGACGCTGCTATCAAGGAAAAATGTCGAACTGAGTTCTGGCCCAAAAAGGTGATGTTCCATTCAGATAATGAAAGACCACATGTGTCTGCTTTCACCGGCTGAACGCAGCACGGACTAGAATGGGATTTTTTGCCACGCCCACCATACAGCCCCGGCATCGCTCCTTCGGACTTCTAGCTTTTCTTTGTTCACACCTGCAGCTACATCTTGTTGGTACTATCTTCCATTCTGCATACGACGTTCGAAATGAAGTTGATCTGTTTTTGGACTCGCACCCAGCAAGTTTCTGGGCCGAAGGCTTTAAAAAACTACTAAAATGTTGACAGAAAGTCATAGATTTGGCAGGTGATTACTACCCGCATTAAAGGTACTGCTTTCATGTTTTTTTTCTAACTTTATTAAGAACGTTTTTTGGAGAAAATCTTTCATTACAACCAGATATTTATTTATTTTTTTCCTCATAAATACGGAAAAAATTAAAGAGATCCGAATTTGGAATAGATTTCTGCGAAAGTAAGATCCTCGTGCAAAATATTTTATAAATACTTCAAAAACACTTTTATTAATAATTTCTACCAAAATTAAATCCTAACATAATTAATAATTTTTAATTGTTATTTGAGTAATAGCACTGAAACATTATTTTTAGATGTTTATATAAGCAGCTCGGTTTCTTTGTAAGAAACTCTAAAGATTCAACTTAATTTATTTGAAGTAAAGAAGAAAATTATTTCTTCAGATATATTTTTCATACTGCAGTATAATAATATAATTGTAATGATGATAAATTTAATAAAATTTTTATACAAATGTTAAAGGGGCAGTAAATTGTTTGAACTGCTGCAATATCTTAATAACAATTTCTTCATTAATTCTTCTGAGAATATGTAACATTAACTATCAAAACTCGAACATTATTTAGTGAGAAGGCAAATAAATTTATAATTATTTTCAATACTTTCCAATATTCCCTTATGTTCCTAACGTGCATTTATGCATGAACAGAAAAGCATTGGCTATTCAAACAAATAAATAAATAAATGTTATTCGTCAATTAGTAAATAAGTTTTACTCATATTTTAAGTAATTCATAATTCATTTAAAACTTGACAAATGTTTGTTTCATGGGTAGTCAAGCTTTTGAAACAGCAATTCAATAATTCTAAATCTATCCTAATTCATTCGCCGCAATGCAATAAATCTAAATCTGATAAGAAAAGTAGAACTATCCTGTTGAATACAATATCTGCTGAGGCAATTCTGATATACACGGTGTCTCAAAAGATCGTTGTCAGACTTAAACCTGCTGGTGTGCCATACCATGACAAACAAGATTTACATAGGAACTTGTGTCCGAAAATGCGAACGGAGACCGCTAGAGGGCAATGTTCGTAAGTGTAGAGGGGGCGAAGGAAAGGATGTCGGAAGACGTGTTAATATGACTTTTATTAAAAAACATGATTAGATCAAGTAGATGTTCAAAATTTCTTCCATTCGCTGCAATGCATGATTCAGAACGTCGACGCATGGATTCACGGACTCGTTCAAAATGGGCAGGTGTATCGCGAACATGTGCCGCCGCTTCGACGGTCCTGACGACAAGATCCATGTCCGATGTTACGATCACCTCGTACACCATAGGCTTTATATATCCCCACAGGCATAAATCTAGAGGAGTTAGGTCGGAGGATCCCGGTAGCCATGCCACTGGTCCGCTTTTGCCAGTCCAACGATCAGGAAATGTCCTATCGAGGTGTTCCTGCACAGTGCTGCTAAAACGCGCAAGCTCTCCATTATGTTGAAACTGAGTTAGCAAACCGAATCATTTTTCTCCCGCAACATCCTCGCCTGAAATAATCAAACTTCCCAATATCCCATAAACCTGCGAACGTTGCCCTCTAGCGGTCATCGTTCGCATTTCCGGACACAAGTTCTTAAGTAACTCTAGTTTGTTATGGTATGACAGACCAACATGTTATGTTTGGCAACGACTTTTTCAAACAATCTGTTTACAGGCGGCAGGAAGAATGAACGTGCACTCACTAGTAGCGAGGCTTTTGTTTGGAGTTTGGAGTGGAAGAAATATCTCTTAAGCGTAGGAATACTGATTTCTGTCCCGTTTTCAGCTCTAAATTGACTGCTATTGATAAGGCTTTGGACTATGTTTTAGAGCGACATTTATCCGGGAAAACCAGGATCCTTATGGACAGTCGAAATGTAATCCAATACCCAGACAATTGGAAACCTGAGAAGAATTAAAGCTATTAAAAAACTCAAGAGCTCTTCCCATTCTTCTATCCTTCATCTACAGTGGTTACCATCTCATGTAAATCTAAAATGTGATGATATATCTTATGGACTAACAAAGGAGGGTACTTCCATGCCTCAGGTTTATGCTGAACATTTAATTTATCTTCAATTAAACTCGAGAAGAAAGGTTTTAATTAACAATTATCGGAGACAGCTACCGACACTGTCATGGTATCATAGTACAGGTCCTAGTACTACTATTGGTTTCAAGGATGACAAGCAGGACCAAACGGTTCAGGCTGGGTTGTCGTGAAGACATTTAAGGACCCTCAGATATTTCCATGATGCTAAAACCTTTTCCACTCGCGCCGAATGCAAAAACCATGAAGCTACTGCGCAAATCTACTTAGCTCTGTTGCTTTGGTGCCTAAAGATCTGCTAAAGAGACCTAATTTCGTGTTGTAAGTTATGAAGACGAGTGAACGTATGGGTCTAATCTGATTCAGATCAGAGGGATTAGTAAGAAGAAGAGAACTATCCAGTTCAAACAAGTGTTCTGAGTTTTTTTGTATAGGTAACTCCCAAGAACTTCTGATCTCTCTTTCCAGAGTATTCGCAGGAGAAGTGATTCTTACCTTAATTTTACGTGTTGCTTTAACCCAAATCAAATAAATAACCAAACAGAACTGCACTAAATTATATGTCTGTTATCTGCTGTTATCAGCTTCATTTATAATATTCCTAATGAATTAGATATTTTTAATGCATTCAAGCACATAATGTAAAAACTACCTTATAGTAGTGCGTTATAAATGTGTTCTTGTCATTCATATCTCTTCGCTATTAACTTTCTGATATCAAACAAGTTGCTAGCTCTGAACACAGACTTTAAAGGCCTACAGAGAGTAATAAAAACAGTCAAAACACTTTTCGGTAAAGTTTCTAAGCAGGTTTTTTAAAAACCAATACCTATTGTAACTTAAGTAGGAGTTCTGATCTGCCTTAATAGTGTAAATAAACGACAGTTTACGTATACTGTAGAAACATTAGGTTATTTCGAAACAGGAGACAGGAAAAATGAGCAACACCTTCGCAGGGACTCGAACCAGGGACCTCTGGAATAATCATCGCGGCCAGCGTGCTGACCACTACACCACGATGGCATGCGAAGAAAGGGGAAGAAATACCTTATATACTCCCTCTTTCAAAGAGCGACTGAGGTTCAGGGAATCCAATCGCCAAATCCCGGTTGTGGAGAATCATCATCCACCACCTTTTTAGTTCGGGCGCCAGTTTGTATAGTCATTAGGTTATTTGGAAGCAGAAGATATGAAAAATGAACAGTGCTCTCGCAGGGACTCGAACCACGGACCTCTCGAATACGCGTCGAGTGTGCTGACTACTACATCACGAAGGCATGCGAAGATGGGGGAAGAAATACATTATAATACTACTATTAACTACTATGATTTGTTTATACAACTTTACTAACAATCGTTATACCCCTTTCATGCTGCATATTATCTGACAAGCATATGTATATACTATATATTATCGTATCTATGTGCTATCTATTATCATATGCTACATCTAACAACCTTTTGTTTATACTGCTGTTCAAACGATTCAAGTTAAGCAATGTTAACAACCAGTTTATTTAAAGATTATTTTGATTATGGCAAATACACGACGGCCCTAAGAGGGATGCCTTCGTGAAGGACTTTCTTAGGAAAACTGACTCGCATTCATGTAAGACATGAAGAAAACCACAAAAATCAACCATGCAGCTGGCTCTTTCGCCGAAATTTGAACCTTAGTCGAACTACTAGTATTCAACGGCCTTAACTACTCCGCCACTGGTGAAGTTACAAGCCTTTAGAGCCATTGAACTAAATGATACCAACTGTTCTTCTCAGTGTGCTAGTTTATAATATAACTAATCTCTCTCTTGCATAGTTTTTTATGATTCAAAATATTTCAAATGCTTAATCATTCCAAGAAAAGGCTCCCCCTCCAAGTGGCCAAGTGGTTAAGACCGCTGATTATTGGTAGTTTGACCAGGGTTAGATTCCATGAGAATGGGCTAAATGCATGGTTGGTTTCTCTAGTTTCCCTATGCATAAGGTGAATACGAGCCAGTTTCCCTTAAAAGTCCTCCAAGAAGGCATCCCTTCGCTCAGATAGCCCTCGTAACCATTGCAAGAAAAGGTTTACCTCGAGAAAATTTTAGGTCAGGTACGTAACAAGCAGCTTTGAAGTTTCTTGCTTATGTTCTATTGTTTTCTTTCTCACGTACTGCTGGTATTAAACGCCAAATTTAATTTTACGCAATGCAGTTTTTAATACTTAAATTACTGTTATTAAATTATATTATTATTAAATATTATTAAATTTAATACTTAAAATTACTGTCCTTCCGTTGGCTAGAGAGTGTTCGCAATAGAAAGGAATGGATTGTAGTATATGTCCAACGGCTGGATTAAAATGTCTATTGGCTGTTTGGCTGCCTGTTGCCATTGCAATCATTATTAATTAATTACAAAACAAAGCAGCACACAACTAGATAAAGTAAATAGGACTTATTAAAAACCAAGTGACTTAAACAGAAGAACTATACTTGGCAGCGCGGATTAGCAAAATTTATTTCTTGCTTAAAGAATAAGGTTAATTCGAAATTTTAAAAAACGAAGAAAATAAATCTTCACTTCATTAACAGTTGAAAGACAAATGACCACTTTCACATTCATTGCACTTTTCCTTATTAGCAATACCACTTTCACATAGCGGGGTCATTAGGTCAGTATATAGCTAAATAAGCTCTTTCAAGGTCAAACCTTTCTTTTCCGACGCTCGATGCAGTGACGTCACAGTATCACAGATATCAATCAGTCAATTCGTTCTCTGATTGGGAAACACATACGCAACGCATTCATACCACTGTAACAGAAATGGTTTTTTCGAGTCAAGGACGTTGACGATACCACGCTGGTTGACCTTGATCGAGAAGAGAAACATTATCCTTAAGTTAAACCAAGGTTAATCTACTACAAATTCTGTTTTTGTATGACGTCACTGACTCATATTCTTCTCAAAAGCTACAGCTTCCTTTGTGGCTTCTTGCTTCTATAAGTAGTTGACGTCAGCCTTGGAAAGAACCTAACTTTATACATCTACAGATCTGATTCGAAGGGAGATTTTTAATCGAACAGTGGCACTCGATCTGTTGCACGTACATTTCCGGACATTTATAAGGCTGCGCAGAAAGTTTCTTTTGCAAGCTGTGTCTCGCGTATATCTTCGACAAAGGGCTGGTCTTCGCGTAAGTCAACCAGTCAAATATCCTGAGAACGAAGATTCCCGGAAATGGTTTTTTTTTCGATGAGTAGTTGTGGGTAGCTGACAGGTCTAAAAGCGATTTAATTAAATTCATTGAAAAATGCAGAAGGAGGGAGAGGAAAGGAAGTTTTTTCCACCACGTGTCACCTGCGAATTATTCTTAATGACAGATTCAACACTGTAAGTTTTCCATATTACATGCTTGTGTTTAAAAAAGATTTTTGAACCACAGATTAGCCTTTTGAATTGGTAAGCTTTATTAGTGCCGTTATGTAATTAATTCGATTAAAGTCATGAGCATTTAAAATAAAATATAGATTTAAAAATAAACTAAGAAGATGTATTATATTAAGACCTTTACATTCAAATATATATTCGCATATTTTATTATGTAATTAAATGATTGTTCAAAAATTGCCTTTGGAAGTTATGAAAAGATGCTAACTATTTGGAAGAACTTATGAAAGCTCAGTTACTACTGAAAAAATAACTATAACTTCTAGTGCTACTGAAAATATTATATCTATTTAGGATATTTATGTAGAATTTTGGCTATATCTTTTTAATCTATTTGCTCCTTTCTCCAAATGTGTTTTTTGTTATATACTCCAAATAAAGCTTTGATAATCCTAAATCTAATGTCAATAAAATGCATAATTTTATGCTTGAAATGTACAGTTACAATCAGTAACTTAGTTTACATTAAAGACATGCAATGCGTAATTAATCGATATTTTGCTTATACTTACATTCCCACAAATTTTTAAAAAGGAACACGTTTAGAAATACTTAACTATTGTTTTTTACCACTCCCAGAGAAATAGAGAGAGATCCCAGAGAAACCATTAACTAGCATGATTTGCATTTCAGCATCACGAAGGTATTGTTAGATGCAATTTAATGGCAAAGCAAATCTAATCTTTGAGTAGTTAATCTTTGACTGAGCTGTAGAACGAGATGGTTCCAGAGACTGAAAGAGAGGTGTTTAAGTCTAGTGACTCAACAGCATTTTAAAATACCTTTCTGTTAATGCAAATTCGATTAAAGCCTTACAAAACGAAAATTCAGATAACGAAAAATTCATTTAATTTTGTCACCTATTTTATGCAGCCAATTTGTGAGCCGAAAAAAAGGGAGGGGAGTCAACTTTCCACCCCTTTTGCATTTTGTAACTCTCTTTTAAAAACCGATGCCAAAATCCTCTCGACAAGAGCTTCCCCAAAATTGATAGGTCCACGTCACAGTCTCGCAAATTACATTATCGTTTAAGCCTACACACCACCCGTCAACCTTAACTACTTTAATTACACTACGTGCCGTTAACTAATGCACTGAAACCAATACTCGTCTGATTTTGGTGCACCACTTAAAGTGAAGAATTTTTTTCGTTCTCTGCTTTTCCCTACTTTATTTTTTTTTATTATTTTGTTTTATTTCTTTCAACCATTAAGCTCCCAAATATTGGATTTCTCTCTCCTCCCCAGCGGAGTTAATTAAAATGTTAATTACTGCATTTGCTCTCTTCTCCAAATTTCTTTCAAGCCTTAGAACACGCGAATAATTACTTAGTCCAGAGCTCTAGCGGCGGGAATTCATTTACGCTCTCGGTTGAGGCCTTTTTATTCTTCGCCGCCATTTTCTTGCTGCCGCAAATGGAACGATTGGGGTTGAAGTGGTTGCGCAAGGGAACAATAACAGCCATGGGGATAAGGCGGGCTTTTGTCATATTTATTTCCGTACCACCTATTTCAGAAATAAATTTTTGCAAGAATTCCTGCTACTAGGTACAAAGAGCGTGACCGAAAATTGGGAGGCTATTCCAGCTATGAAAATCAATTCATTCCATAATGATACATCCTCGTGATTTAAAAATTGACTGGAATGGTGGCTTATATTTCGTTTTCTTGCAGAACTGGCATTCTAGACACTTAGCCACCTATTTGTAGTTCTTAAAAATCCTTTACTTTCGGATTAATTAGGCAACCAAGAAAGAAGACCAAGCAAAAGCGATAATCATTATGGATAGAATGACTCATATTTCATCGAATAGTTACCTCGACAGGTAGATAATTTGATTACGGAAAGCAGCCAAAGCTATTTCATGGAGTGATGTTTTCTTCTTAGATTTTTTAAGGGATATATTTATAGCACTTACGTTTTATTTTGGGATTGGTTATGAGATATATCTACAAGACTTATGTTTTCTTCTGATATTTTCATCGAGATATATTTGTAGGACTTTTAGAATGAATCTTCTGGTTTCTAAGAGGTACAGAGAGCGTGGCAGAAATTTGGGAAGCTGTTCTAGCTGTGAAAATACTAAATCCATTCTGTAACCAAACACTTACGTGATTTAAAAATTAATTGCAGTGGTAGCTTATATGCCATTTTCTTGCAGAACTGACATTTAAAACACTATTAAAAAATCTTAGGAATTCTTTACTGTTGGATTAATTATTAGTCAAGAAAGAAGACAAAACAAAAGTGATAACAATTATGAATACAATAACATATTTCATGGAATAACAGTTTTGATAGGTAGATAATTTTATTATGGTAAATAGACGAAAGCTGTCTCTCGAACTGCTCTTGTCTTTTGAGACTTCCTACGGGATAACTTCAGGACATATGGACATATACGCTGAAATTTACAGTTTATTATCATTGTTAGTATCTGAATATACTGCAATAAAATTTCGAGATATTTAAGAAAAATTGCAGATTTTAAGGAAAGCGGTTTTATTTTAATTTAAAAAAATGTTAAACGTGTACTCTGCCAGAAAGAAATGGAAGTTTTAAAAATTTGAATAAATTACTAGTAAAACTATATACTACGTCCAAACAAGTTTCATAAATATGTCGAAACGTGTAAACTGTTCGCATTTATAAAGAGTATCTTATTAGCGCCTATCTTCCCAAAAGAATCGAAAACTTGTTTACATATTTAGATTCCCCTAATCCAACAAAAAAGCTCACTAGCTGCGGAGCAGTAAAGTCACTAAAACACTAGTAGTTCGGAACAGGATTCGAATCTCGACGAACGGGCTAGCTGCACGAGTATTTTCGTAATTTTCCCCATGTGTAACGTATATACGAGCCCGTTTCTGTTAGAAAGTCCTCCACAAAGGCATCCCTTCCCTTATACAGGTAGCCTTCGAGTGCTTAATCAAATTGTAAGGTTTATCCTAAGTTTATGAAAGTCACTTTAAGTTTGTTACACTTTCCTGTCTCTCCTAATTTCAGCTTGCAATTTCCTACCAGAATGTATTTTCACAAATGCCTTTAATGCAAATGAGTAAGAGTAGTATTTAAGTCGATGTTTCACTGACTTCGTTAGAGAGCCAGAGTTTCTGACTAGCGTGTTTGCCTTCGGGCTACATCTAAGCTATTACTGAGCTCGGCCGTAATTCAGGCCCTTGATAGCTTCGCCTACTTAATTGAGATTTAGGGGCCAACTACTTAGAATCCTGAGAGGGCTATTTTCGTAATGGTAGGATGTCTTCGTGGAGGACTTTCTAAGGGAAACTGGCTCGTATACATGTTACAGATGGGAAGAACCACAAAAATGGCAGCCAGCATGTTTGTCGGAATTCGAACCCCAGACCAGATTCCCAGTGTTCAGCGACTTTACCGCTCTGCCGCTGGTTGACTGTTGAAAATAGTCGACAGTAAAATACATAAGTATTCGAAATACAACACGTTGAAACTCGATAAATTATTTCTAATAATTAACCCTTTGCTCTTCGAATTTATTTCACTAGCTGAAAGAAGATGCTAAGTCTTTCGTAAAAGCCATCACCCACACAACCTACGAATTTCCACTGCTCCGATATATTGACATTCCATGTAGTATAAGATCTTTAATTTACTTTTCGCTTTAAAACTCCCAACTGTTTTACAAACTGAGCGGTTTAAGACTAATATCTTATTCTTAAGTAGTTTACACACTTTATTCTTTAACGATATTCATAATTTGTAATACCTAAATTGATATACTTTGTGATATATCTAACTTTTAATTTTTATACACATTTCTACTTATAATCTTATATTATAAAAGGCGGATGTGTGGGCAGTGGACACAGTCAGCTGATCAATGTTTGCGTGTACAGAGTCTCAAGTATTCTCATCCTTTTTTTTTTTATATATATATATACGCTGTACTATTTATATATGAGGTGTAAACTAATAAAACTGTTTGGATAATAAAGATATCCTGATTAGCTTCTAACAAACTCTTAACACACAAAAATACTAATTTATTACCTGAAAAATATCAAAATGTTTAATTTAATTATTCTTTGTTTAGAAGCTGAGGAGGCAACATTTTGTTAAGTAACTGAGTCCAAAGTTTTAAATCATTATTTTGGAAAATATTTTACGTATTTAAAATTTGAATTTTGAGATTCCAATAGTGTTGCCCTCATAAGATATTATAAACCTTATCATTATGATCTAATTTTATGATTTGCAGTCTACGAACTGTTTTGATGTTAGTTTTTAAGATACTATGAGATGAATGAGTTTTAAGGCATGAGTTGCCTATTTCAGTTACTGTAAACATTCGTTTTTATTTATTGCTATTGCAGTTATTATTCCCAGCGTTGGCAGTGACATCAGCATCTTGGTTGATGCGATTCAAAAAGGCGAAGAGAAAAAAATATGTGCGGTGTAGACGTATAGGTGCCACTGGCAGTATTCCAAAAATATCGATTAAGTACTTTCTTATTTTGTAAAAACAAGTACTCGAAAAAAGAATTTCGATAATCCATTTCTACCCCAAAAGAGCGTTAGCCCAGATGGGCTATTAGTATCAAAATGGGATTTTGCATTGAATCATTATAAAAGTCTGATTCACTTTTCAAATTGTGAATCAGACCACCAAATATTTTCGCCTTGTATTATATTTAAAAAAATTAAATGATAAAGAATTTGCATGAATGCATGCATGTTTTTTCCCAATGTGAAAAATCAAAGGTACTTACAGCCGTCAAATTTTGAATGATGGACACCTGGAAGCTCGAATTGTTTTATTGTGTATATAATATTTTGTAAGCCTTTAGCTGATTTTTGATAAACATACTCAGTGATTTCAAAGCGAGCAATGTCAACACTGCACGAAAAAAAAAAAAAACATGTTTATCTCTAGCGCGCAAGACTGTCTATCGGATATTCTAAAGGTAGGCGACGGTTTTTAAATATTTTTAGCCTGAAGGGACATTAGCCCAAATGCTCTTGAATCGTGTATTGGGCGTAATATAAAATCTGAAAACTTTCAGATTTTATATTACGCCCAAAGGGGCTTTATCTAACGTTTTGTGTGTTACCTTTATTTATTAAATATCATGTTCTTCGCACTTGCACCACAAAATTCAGTTCAACAACAACATCATAAAATATTTCAAAGACCGTATCTTTAGAATTTCCGATACGCAATCTCGCGTGCCGGAGACAAAAAAAATTTTTTTCCTCCCCCGTACAACGTTACCATTGCTCGCTTTGAAATCGTTGAGTTTCTTAATTAAAAACTCATAAATGCTTTACAAAATATGAAATAGATAATAATACAAATTCCATATTCCAAGTTTGGCTTCCAGATGCCTATATTCGGATGAAGACGTGCATTATTCAAAATTTGATGGTTCTAGGTACTGTTGTTTTATCACAGTGAGAGAAACATACATAGATTCATCATTATTTAATTTCTTTAAATATAATGTAGGGCGATAATATTTGATGGCAACAATTTGAAAAGTGGATCGACATTTACAGTGAACAGACGCAAAATGCCAAAATGAAATTAATAGCCCTTCCAGGCAAATTGCCCCTTCGGGCTAAAAACGTCTCTTTGGACATAATATAAAATCTGAAAGCTTTCAGGTTTTTTGTTATTTTAATTCTTCTTCTTCTTGTCATTCTAAAAACTAAAAATTGATTGTAACTTATAACCTTTACAGTTGAGATTACCAAAAAAAAAAATTGTTACAAACATAAAGTAAAAAAAGGATCAAGTTTAAAAATATGCAGATGTATTTAGTAAAATGAAAATAAATTGACATTTCGAATGAAATCCACTACAAAATTTGAACCACTACAGATCTGAATTAAACTTTTTTCACAAGTAATGTTTTCGGAAATGAAAGCAGTCAAAAACAGTCTGAGAGAGATCTTTGAGCAGTCAAAAATGTTTAGTTCTTTCTGTGCTTTTAAAGAGCCACCATCAATCCGAGCAGTCAAAAACGTTTAGTTCTCTCTGCATGCTCGACGAGATTGAACATCAGTATTAACACATTAAATTATTCAAGACAAATCCCTGGGGACCGAAAAAAAAACTGGACCATTTAAAATGACCAATCAACTTTCTTGTTTAACGCTGTACAGTACACAGGAACGTTCATTGGTCATTTTAAATTTAAGCATTATTCGATTCGTTAGAGAATCGGGGGGGGGGCGGTTACTAGTATAACTAAAAAATTTTGTTTTTGGCACACTATATTATGTTCATTGATACAGAATAATCCTTTGCGAGACACCTAGCAACGAGTTTGTTACCTCAGTTTATCCGATTTTTATATAGTTTTACTTAACTACCTTCTCTGTTTGAGTAAAATTTGAAGTTACTTTTTGACGCTATCCAATCGATCTGATTTTCTCGAAGTTTTTCTCACAGATTTATTTACGATTCAACTCAATATTCCATAGAAGGTTTTTCAGAATTCGAAATGAAATGGATATTTTATTAAATTTATTGTTGAATCTTTCTCACAAATTCTTTTTTAAGTGTCAATTATTCATCGCAGAATTGTGAATTCTGCACCATCGACAAGGCGAAAAAACAGGCTTAATTTTTTTCCCATTTCTAATTTAATTTGCTGAATTCTGGTTGTTTTTCAAAAATCGTCTGATTCTTTTAAAATTATCAGTCATTTGCTGAGAATAAATGGATAAGAAAATATTTAATCCTTCACTGTTATCAAGCCCACGATTTTAAGAAATGTTGAGATCGGATTTCTAAATCAAAGAGAAAATTAAACTAATTGATGTAATCTTATGCCAGATTAGAACGAATTATTTTCTTACGTGCAGAATTAATAGTTTTCTTTCTGGACTGCTTTTTCGCATACGATAGACAAAAAATTTGAAATAAAATGTATAAAAAAGCTTTTTTTAATTAGATGGTTTTCATCAAATCTACTAAAACGTTAAAAGTAATTTTTTATAACTATCATAATGTTAAATAAAACCATAGATCTCCCCTAACGAATTGCATTAGGAAGCTGAAAGAACTTTGAAAGAAAGGGAATGAGTATATTCAATAAGTTAAAATATTTTTTTTTCACAATTTTGATCTAAAACACTAGAATGATCCATTATTAGGAGCTTCAAGATTTTATTTTAAACGAATATGATCAAGAATGTTATGCTAGCTGAATATATTTTTTATATTATAGTACATTTTATATAATTTATTTTCAAGTAAGTGTAAAATATCATTTGATTTCTAAATTCCAATAAAAACTTAATTTTTTTCATTTTTCCTGTTTCTAGTGTTTATGCAGCGTTATTACATTTGTTTTAAAATAACAGCTAAAGAAAAGTTTATTTTAGCCGAAAGGGGCAATTAGTTCAGAAGGGCTATTAATTTATTTTTGATATTTTGCGTGGGTTCACTATAAACGGAGGTTCACTTTTCAAATTGTTGCCACCAAATACTAGAACATTTGCATTATACTAAAGAAATGGTGATTTGTGCAATATAAACTGTGATATTAGTTTTAAACTTTCCATGTAAAACAACAATTAACAACATAATCCATTAATTAATCCTAAAATATCAATTTAAAAAAAATCTGAAAGCTTTCAGATTTTATATTACCCACAAAAGGGTGGTTTCTTTTTCTTTTTTCGTATTGTATGTTACCTTTATTTATTAAATATCATGTTCTTTGCACTTAAACCGCAAATTCAATTCAACAGCAATATCACAAAATATTTTAAAACAGCAAATGTTTAGAACTTCCGATATACAGTCTCGCGCGCTGGAGATAAAAGTGCTTTTTTCCATACAGTGTTGCCACTGTCCGCTTTGAAATCGTTGAGTTTGTTAATCAAAAATTCGTTAAAGTTTTACAAAATTTGAAATACTAGATAATAAAACAAATTCACAGGCTTCCAAGTGCCCATGTTTTGTTGGAGGACTACGTTATTTAAAATTTGATGGCTCTAGGTACCGTAGTTTTTTCATAATGCGAGAAACATTCATGCATTCATGCAGATTCTTCGTTATCTAGTTTCTTTAAATATAATACATGGCGATAATATTTGGTGGCAACAGTTTGAAAAGTGAATTAACGCAGAACGTGAAACGACGCAAAATGCCGTTTTGAGACTAATAGCCCTTTTGGTCTAACCCCCCCTTTGGGTTAAAATTTCATACTAATATTAAACTATTTATGCAGTTTTTAAATTTAAAAAAAAATATTTTTATAATTACATTCTTGATGAAATTTTATCTTTTACAGACAACTATTCTATCTGTGTTTGATTCATGTTACCCAACAAAAGTTTTTCAATTCTATGGTAAAACTGCTGGTAGCTTTTCCGATCAATTTCTTTGAGTTCAAGAGTTTGTTGTGCTTTTCTAGAATCGATTGATTTTGGCATACCATCACTTTTTTTCTGCATTACTTTCGACGTCAGTTTACGCAGTTTCTTTACCACTTTCATAGTCAGTTTTTACTTATGATTTTGAAAGACTTTTGGCAACTGACACTTATTTTAAAAATGAATTTTCTTAACTCCTCGCACTGATGTCTCAAACACAAGCTGGAGTTAAGAATTCCTCCTCTGAGGCTTCTTCTACATAAAAGCCACTTTTTCGGAAACAGTTTTAGACTGATTTTAAGATATTAACTCCTTGCGTTGATTATAGTAATATGCATAGCCTCTACTAAAGATATTGACTTACTTATCATCTTCGAAGTGCTTTCATTTTCACATCATTCAATTCTGTTTATCATGCACTGAATACCTTTTTTGTAATGACATTTCAAAGCTTTTACAATGTTCTAAAATGAAAGCTTAAATATTATAAGTTGTATTTGTAGGAAAAGCTTATGCTTTTCAAAAAGAAATCAGAGATGTGTGCGTTATGCAGTTACAGAATAAGTAAAATCATTTTTTCATTTTTCAGTTCGCTGTGCCACGTCGGAAGAAAATCAGAAAAAATACAGGGTGTCCGATAAGTCCCTGAACAATTTTAACAGCTTGCTGTTTGGAAATGGAACAACTTATAGCTTTGGCTTTGGTCACACTTTCACGAGCAAGATTGAAAGCTTTTGTGACACAAGACATAAGGTACATAACATGCGATAAAATGATCTCTGATTGACCGTCCTCCAACTGTAAGTAAATTTAATAAATTAATGTTTTGAGGTACATTCTGGCTGTTATTCTCTACTCACTGAAGAAGAATGGTCCTAACATCTTGTCATGCAACATCTCGCACAAAATATGCACTTTCAATCATCAACTTGCTTATGACATGAGGATTTTAGGAACCCCAAATGGCAAATTCTTGGCTTTCAAACATCGAAGTTTTCTGCTTTTTCCATAACCATTGTTGTCTTCTTAATTTTTAGATCCGTATTAATATCACAGTAACTCATTCCATCAATTTCTTAAACCAGCTGCTGTTTCGCTTTTAAATGTTAATGCGTATTATGGTAATGTTCTCTAACGGGGTTCAGATTCTTCTGTGTCATAAATTTCGTATGGATGGTATTCATTTAGCAGCCTAACAAAACGTCTTTTATCCAGTTATCACCTACATGATGATCCGCTTCTTCCGTCTCACCGTGCAATTTCTGATGAATAATGTTGGATTTCTCTTTCTGAAGCTTGTGAGACATGTGTCAGCTGATATGAAATTCCCTTCTACATTTGGTGAATTAGTGAGAAAGAGAAATATACACTCTTTTGCAAAAAAATCGAAGCACCAAGAAGGACTTTTGCGATCGTAACGAAATTTGGTATGCAAGAACATCTTGATCGAACATGCAAATGATCAAAGTTTCAAGGCAAATGAACAGGAATTGCGGTCATAACGCACGTTTCGCAAAGTATAAAACCGGTAACAGAGGCGGAAAATTTATCTTTTTTTTTTTGCTGCCATATTCCGTAAAGAAGCAACTAAAGATGCCATTACGACGGTATCGAAGACCTTACAGACAACTAAACGACTTCGAACGTGGTCGCATTGTAGGGCTGCGTGAAACTGGGTGGTCATACAGAGCAATAGGCCGCCACCTGCAGGGTACAGACGCTGCTGTGCAAAGATGTTGGCAGCAATGGTTGCTACAAGGAAATTGCCGACGAAATGAAGGCCCTGGAAGGCTAAGGAGCACAAATGCGAGGAAAGATAGGAGTATTATTCACCAGGCCGAACCGCCCCAACGGTATCATTGTCGACTATTCAACGAATTATAGCCACGTCTATACCTCCCGTGGTACCGTCCACAATCTCTTAACGATTTATCCTATTCTTTCAGGTCTAAATTGTTTTGCTTATTTTGGACACGTTATAAGTTAAGCACACAACAAATTAAAAGAATGCTTCTTCCAGTGATTTACACAATTTCAAAACTCACATTTCTAGCCAGCAGAGACTGCATTTTGTCTTCACTTCACGATTACAAGCATGCAGAGTCATTATGTTATTTGGAAGCAGGAGATGTGAAAAATGAGCAATGCTTTCGCCGGGACTCGAACCACGGACCTCTCGAACGTGCGTCGAGCGTTCTGACCACTACACCACGAAGGCATGAGAAGAAGGCGGGAGACATACCTTTATAAGCATAACCAATGCATTCTTTACTTTTTCTTCAGCCTACAGTCACCAGTTTCCTTTCTATTCAAAGACTTTTAATGTATGGTAATGTTTAGAAGCATTTTGTGAATCTTCGTTACAACTCTATGTGAATATAATGTGGCTGTTCCAAAGAGAAGATTTTAGATGTGGAAACCTCAAAAGATGAGGTACAGAAGTTGAACTTCCATCTCCTATCAGCTGGTATTCGAGAAGGAACTTTCCCATATTTCCATTATCTCTATAGAATTGTTTTCATTAAACTCAAGCAAATTCTATTGCTCTGATGTTCAAAGAACTTTGTAAAGAATGTCGCACAATATACGGCATACGGAGTAGGAAATTTTATTATTATTCAAACCCATTTTATGAAGCACTCCATACCTGAACGATCTGAATTCTGGTACTGATGAATTAGTCTTTTGCCAATATGAATTTAATAAGCGGCTGAGATGAATTTAATAAAAGGCGGTTTTTCTGTTGATCAGTACAAAGTGTTTACAAATGAATGGTGCGGTTTTAAAAATTAATAATAAATCCATGTGTTACTTTCTATGGGGAAAACTTGCAGCATAAGCAGGGGCAACTGTCGAGGTTTTAGATGCATTAATCACAATCCTTCAATATGTGCAACCTTGGTCACGCGACACACATCCACACGAAAATCAAATTCTTCCCATACGATGTATCACATCATGACGGTCTGCAGTGAGTGCTTTATCCGACCAAAAACGTCCTCAAGGACACGGGCATTGGCGGTACATAAACTTGGTCTTTAACAAACTCCTAAAGAAAGAAATCGTATTCTCATAATCCGACTAACGGTGTGGCCAGGGGAGAAGGTTGTTGTCTGCTGTTGCAACACTTCCAGTTAAGCGTTGGTGAAGAACACGAAGCTGTCGAACATTCCCGTGAAAATGGGTTGGAACACTGGCCAGTTTTAAAATGTAATCATCATAATTGGTGTTCAGCTGGGGTAACAACTGAAGTAACGGGTTTCCAATATATCTAGAAATGAGTAGTCACTGATCACAATTTCTTGTGGTGGCGATGAGGGACACCGCAGAGAAAAAGTCCCCGAAACTTACGCTGTACTGAAACCACAGATCTGGACACCTCAAAACGGAGCATACAGAAAACCTTTTCCTGTTACGGCGTCATCTTGGAAACTAACGTTGCGGTTGCTCAGTAAGCATGACGAGCAAACAGCAGGTATTGCATTAAAAACTTGGACAGTTGCCAATGCTTAAGGTTTAGGCTTTACACAGGTAAGGTAATACATCAATTTTTTATTAATTTTTAAAGCAGCACCATTTATTTATAAACACTCTGTGTATATATGTTTTGGTTCCTGGAAATCTGAACGTAATAAGAGGCTGAGTTTATTAGCCACTGAGTTTAACAAGCGGAAGGCACGGTATAAGAATACTGATACACGCACTGGTCAATGAATTAGAAACCCGAGATCAATGTTTTATTGAGATCACCCTTAACACGGATAACTGCTCTGACTCGTTTGGGCATCGAGTCTATATGCTTCTGGAGTGCATTTACGTCCAGAGAATACCATGCATTGGCTATGTAGCTTTTTAGATCTTGTAAATTAGATGGAAAAGAAAAGTGTTGTCGAATGCGTCTTTCCACCACAAACCACACATTTTCTATGGGATTAAGATCCGGGCTATGCGGTGGCCAGGAAAGGTGTTGGAAATCAGACTGATGTTCAGTGAACCAATTTTGAACATTTCTGGTAAGATGTATAGTTGCATTATCGTCCATGAAGTATCCGTCGCCATCAGGGTAAAAATGAAATATTGCAGGATGCACTTCATCTGCCAGTATATCTAGGTAACTCATGGCAGTTTGTTTACCCTCGAGGAATCCCAGAGCACTACTTCCATATCAGCAGAACATTACCAATATCATGATACTCCCACCAGAGCCTTGCACAGTGCGAGTAAGACAAGATGGATTTATGGCTTCATGGGATTCTCGCCAAATTCGACGTCATCCATCAGTGCAAAATAAAGTCTAGTGGATTTCATCCGACCACATTACCCGTTTCAAATCCTTAGATGTCCAATGTCTGCTTTTCGACACCACTGCAAACGAATTCTTGCATGCCGGGCAGAAATGAGTGGTTTTCTCACAGGCACCCAACTATCATTCCTGTCCTCTGGACTTCTCTACTCATGGTTCGAGCTGAAATCTGTTGCGAAAAGCTTTGATTGCCGACCTGTGTGAGGTGAAGCACAGTAGAGTCCCTGTTCTGCAGTACAATTCGATCACTCTCTTGGAAAACTGCGATTTTTAAAACTGCGAGTCTCTTAGAAAACTGCCCTCGAACCGCAGTTACGTCTGCTAAAGAAGGTCTTTGGGTTCTGATTCCAACTTTTGAAAACCTTTGATATGGCTTCTTTTAAGAACCCAGTGAGATTTGCTGTCTTCAAAATCGAGGCCTCTGCTAAACGGGCACCAACAATAAGCCCTTTTTCAAATGGTTAAAGATCTGCTGTTCCCATTTTACTTCATTCATCGTGAAAAGCACTTTTACACTTTACTTATACTAGGATTCTAACCACGTGTAACCCACGTCATAAAACAAATTTGCATACTTCATCCCTAGCACGCATTCAAATGAAAATCTCAAAGGTTTCTAATTCATTGGCCAGTGTGTAAATGCTTAAAAAATTGCTTCCGAAGGGGAAAAAATTAAATGCTCCGAGGAATATTCTGATTAATAAAAGTGGTCCTCACTTAAAAAAACTCTGAAAAACGTTATGTTAAACAATACCCTTAAAGAATTTAATTAGCGAATAAACTATTAACTAACTACTGTTTGGTTAGATTTCAAAGCACGTTATATGCCGAAAACATTTTATACTATAGTTTCTATAATCGAATTGTTTCATTGCCATTGAATCTATCTGAAAGCTACTGGGACTTTAAATAATTAGTATTCCTAGCGTGCAGCTGAAGACAACCGTTGATCGAACGTAATTAGTGACCGTATCCAAAGCGTATAGTTCAAATAATTCAGTGCTATATTACTGTTGAGCTACAAACAATCTGAAATTCAAATTCTAAATTTCTCAAAAAACATGAAAACCTTTTTTTTCCAACATTGTTTCAAGTATTATTACATCTGTAAACAGTTCTAAGTTAAAGATATTAAATTTATTTATTTTTATGAAATTTGAAAATTAGAAGACAAATTTCTAAGCGAGAATGAAAGCACTTATTAGTCCAAAGGGGTTTTGTCCCTGAAGGACTATTGTTTTTTCGTTTTGCGATTTTGCGTCGGAAACATTAAAAGTCTGAATCACTTTTCAAACTGTTGCCACAAAATATTGCAGACCTGTATTATACTTAAAGAAATTAAATAATGAAGCATATGGAAGTGCAAATTCGGAATTTGTTTTATTATTTATTTGATATTTTGTAAAACTTCAACGAATTTTTGATGAACACACTCAAACGATTTAAAAGCGACCAATCTACGGGAGGAAAACAAAACCTTTTTATCTAAAGCGAGCGGAACTGTGTATCAGAAAATATAAAGATATACTCGTTTTAAAATTATTTTGCGATATTGCTGTTGAACTGAATTTTATGGTTTAAGTGCGAAGAACATGATATTTAATAAATAAAGGAAAGACACAAAACGTAAACAAACGCCCCTTTGGGCGTAATTTAAAATCTGAAACCTTTCAGGCTGTGCAAATAAAATTTGCTTATGTGGTGAGACAGGACAGTACGAGATCTTTTACTAATTTGGTGTAGAGTCTCTGTTCTTGAGGTTTCATTTTATTTTGTTGACTGTTAACTTTTATTTCTTTGAGCTTTCCCTTTCTCCTCGTTTTACGTCATACGAATTTTCGACGAATCTAGAAGCGCAATTTTTTTTCTTTAATTATGCAAGCAAGACTTTTTAAGTATAATTCTTAATTTCATCTTGTGATTAGTGAGGATTTTATGTTGTTATTAGTTCCGCCGAAACAACGATTCTGGTGGTTTTTCCAATCTGAGCTGTTATTAGCTGTAGATTGATAGATTTAAGTATGACTTAAACTCAATTTGCTGTAGTCAGAAATGCATTAATTAATTACATGTTGTAATATATTTTATTCTCACTTCTCGTTATTAAAATTTTAATCTTTACTATAACTTCTTCTTTCCTTACCCCGAGCTGCTGCTAGTCTTTCACTAGCTCTAATTAAAGTGCTATTCCGGCTTTCGCCATGCGCACAATGTTCCTGTCATCATATGAAGTGGTGCTGAGGTGGATGCGATCGAACACATTGGTCCATCGTACCCTCCTGCATCCAACGGTCACATATCCGCATTACAGTTGTTTGGTTTCGTCCAACACGACTACCGATTTCCCTAAAAGATAATCCGCACTCTCGGTAGGCCACTAACTATCCTTCCACTGTCGAACTCGGATACTTGATCAAACGATGATTGATGTTTACTACGAGGCATAATTGATCGTTTTCTTTAAAAAAACACAAGAAAAACACAATTACCGAACTTGAAATCGTCGAAAACTCCAAGCCTTAAATAGCGCTTTGAAGTGGAGCCACAGACGCCCGTGATGTGCGTCTGTGCTGAAATTCTAATCATTTGTATATCTCACCACCGCTAGTGCATGTTGTAAATTTCATGTTATTTGCATGCTTCCTTCAGGATGTTGCATTTACGGTGGCCAGCAGTGTATTTAAAAATAAGCTATTAACTTGTTTAGGCTTTTGCTTAAAAAGTAATTTTATCTCTCCACACAATTAACAAAAGGACCAACACACTAAGATCATTCGAATCTTTGGCTCCTAACTTAAGAAACGTTAAATATTTTCCCCTAGATTGTGCAATAACTACTTTTACTGATGTACAATGTACAAGAATTCACCAAAAAAAAGAATATAATTGCAATTTCAGTTGTATTTGAATAAGCAGTATGTCTCATGACATGGTATTTAAGCGTGGCATCCAACAGAATTTGCCAAAATTTTTTAGTAATCTGTGCACTGCGCATCATTGAAAATTCTCGAAACTATCTCTCGAATTGCCCCGATAATTTTAGGCATAGGTAATGAAGTTCATACACATTAGTGAAAATTCTCGAAACTATCTCTGGAATCATTCTCATAATTTTGGGCATAGATAACGGAGTTTATGCGCATCATTGAAAATTCTTGAAACCACCTCTTGAATCCTTACGATAACTCTGGACATACGTAACCTATTGCTAATAAATCTATTAGTTCCTGCCTGGCTATATAAATGCTTCGTCGAGTATATATTCCATATCTACCAGCCGAACTCTTCAACACCTAACTGTTTAATTTTGAGCTGTTTTTCAAAAATATGGCAGATCAAAACTAATGTTACAGAAAGAAAACATACCTGTCGCTACTATAATTAATTTATTTCGCAAATGCAGATATAACATGAACGCGTAACTCCTCATATTTCTATGGACATGCACGGATATTCGATGTGGAGGTCTTTTGTTACATGGCACATGTCTGCACGATAGTTTAGTTCCTAAACTCTTGCTAAATAGGTGTACGGCTTCATCATAGTCTAACTGTTGGACACATAACGGCGATCAAATGACTTACCGTCTCGTCTTGAATTTCGAAGTAAAATAAATCAGCAGAAAGTTTAAAGTAAATTATTGTCAGCCTAATGTTTACATAATACAATTTTGCATTGGGTCACCTAACCTGTGTACAGAAAATAAATCTCAAATGGAGTCCCTAAACAGAGGATACTTTAGAAAATGAAAGATCACACTTTAAAAATAAACGTTTACTGAAGCAAAATTTCTCATTATTGCCTAAAATTTCATGAAGGACGAGTCGATGTACATGATGATCGAAAATTAGGAAGACAAAAAATATCAACGGATTAAAAATTAAGTGTAATGCTGGCACATTAAGTGTAATGCTGGCACCAGATTCTGGCAACCGGTGCAGCTGAAGAACTAAGGGGAGAAAAATTTTAGATATGCCAGGGAGCAAAATGCCTTTACTGGGAACTCTAAATTAGTGACTCTAACCTAGCGCAACAAAATGCCTCTAACCTAGTGCGAGGTAGAAAGAAAGAAGGCCATCAAACCAGAAATTGAAAAATATGAGAAAATATCACAAGCTAAAGAGATTTCACCAATATCAATATGCCCATTTTGATAGAAACGTTGGAGAAGAGGGACGTTTCTGTTCTGTTGATCTCCATTGCTTAATTAAACGTTATTGATACACAGTCCAGTCGCATTAATGTGACCATCTGTCAAAAGCCAGAATAACCACCTTTCGCAGAGCGGACTGCTGCGAGACGTGCAGGAAGAGAGTCACATAGGTCCCTGAAGGTGTTCTCTGGGATGTTGAGCCATGCCGACTCTAATGCCTTGGCCAGCTGCGCTAGATTACGCGGTTGAGGATCCATGGCGCGAACAACTCGATCGAGATGGTCCCACAGATGCTCGATTGGGTTTAAGTCAGGTGAGTTTGCTGGCCAGGGGAGGACGGTAAACTCATCCTGGTGCTCTTCGAACCACGCACGTACACTGGCAGCTGTATGGCACCTCGCATTGTCCTGCTGGAAGATGCCATCATCCTGAGGAAAAACAATGCGCATGTAGGGGTGAACATGGTCCGCAAGGACAGATGCGTACTTGTATTGATCCATTGTGCCTTCCACAATGATCAGTGAACCTAGAGAATGCCAGGAAAACATTCCCCAGACCATAATGCTCCCGCCTCCAGCTTGGACCGTTCCGGCAATGGTTGCAGGGTGGTTCCTTTCAGAGGTTTCACGCCTTATACGCCAACGTCCATCTGTCCGATGGAGCATAAAACGCGATTCATCCGAAAACGCAACCTGTCGCCACTCAGTGGACGTCCAGCTGCTGTACTGGCGTGCAAATTCTAGCCTTCGCCGTCGATGAACAGCAGTCAGCATAGGTGCACGAACCAGGCGTCTGCTTCGGAGGCCCAGACGCAGCAATGTTCGCTGAATAGTACTTTGGGAGACACTTTTGGTAGCCCCTTGGTTCATTTTGGTGGTCAGTTGCTCAACGGTAGCCCGTCTATCTGCCCGAACGCATCTCCGCAACCGTCGTTCGCCTCTGTCATCTATGGCCCGTGGTGCACCACATTTGCCACGTCGCTGATTTTGGACAGTCCCATTTTGCCATGCACGGTACACTTTTACCACGGCGGCACGCGAACAGTTCACAAACTCAGCCGTTTCGGAAATGCTTCCACCCTTGGCCCGAAAGCCAATGATCATGCCCTTTTGGAAGTCGGATAAATCGCTTCGTTTCTGCATTACGCCAACGATTGAAATGTTTTCCGAAGCCCTCACACACCCTTTATATACGCTCAACTGCACTGTGCTGCCACCTGCCTTCTGTGATTGGTTATTTAACTCTGACATGGAAAGTACGTGGTGGTCACATTAATGTGACTGGACTGTGTATGATACAGTAAGATCCTATAGTGTGATTTTGAAATTTGTTTTTCAACGTTGAAACTGATGACCTACCTTTAGTGTGCCTCATTGTGGATAATGTTGTCCTATGAATGGACCAGTTTATATTTCAGTTGCATTTAAAATAATTTTTCATAAAGGAAAACAGAATTCAGTGATTTTGATAACGGCATTCTTGTAGTGGATATAAAATAAAATTGTGATCAGAAATTTCGGAAGCGTTACCAATCTAACTGTAGACAATTTGTGAAAGGTTGGCTTGATTCCTTTGATTACCACATAGCTTCGAGGGCTACCTGCGTAAGGAGAGAGATGTCTACGTGGAGAACTTTCTAAGGGAAACTTGCTCGTATACATGTTACACATGAGGAAAACCAAGAAAACGCCCGTGCAGCTAGCCCATTCGCAGGATTCGAACCTCGGATCGAACTACCAGCGTTCAGGAACTTTATCGCTCGGCTGCTGGTGGGACAAAATTGTGAAAGGAACAAACTGACGCAATGTATTCTCCAGGATGTTGGCTGGATCCGATATAAATGGTGTTGAAATAACTCTATAGAAGCGTTCATAAGAAGGCACTGCTTTCACAAGTGCCATAAGTGGAATTTCGTTACCAGGCAACCAGATCTTGCTGCGTTACAGTATAAGCTGTATAAGGATTTTGTCTAAATGTTCTAATTGTTCAACTATATGCCAGCTTGGTAAAGTATCGATCAATCACAGGGAAGGAAACATGAACTGACATTCGATCGGTGGTATTGCTGAGTCAGCTACACAATCACATATGCGTAACTTGATCTTCTCGGATTGGCTACAGCTTAAGAGCGTGTACCATACGTGTAAACGACGCTATTGACATTTACGCGTCTTAAGATTATGACAATAATGACAGTGCGACCATCGTGTGAACGCTCTCTTAGGTCATTCCTGTGTTCGAAAAGCCTTTATTACTATCGGAAAATATACCGATGGATAAGAAAATCCCAATAAAACTCTTTGCAACTCAACAATCTATAGGACGGCCATTTGCTGGTAAGTATAAAACTTCCGATTAAATTAATTAAGGTTATAAAGACATTAGGTTATTTTGAAGCTGGAGCTGTGAAAATGAGCAAAGCCCTCACTTGGACTCCTCCTTTAAAGGGAGATTGGGGATTACGGGACCCTATCGCCAGATCTTGATAGTGAAGAATCATAATCCACCACCTTTTAGTTCGGACGCCACTGTAGCTTCATTAAGTGATTACGAAGCAGGAGACGAGAAAAATGAGCAATGCCTTCGCCGGGACTCGAACCTGGACCTCTCAAATACGCGCCAAGTGTGGTACCGTTACGCCACGAAGGCATGCAGAAAGGAGGGAGAAAATAACAGAATAAAATATACATATTTAAAACTTTTCCAAAAATTTACAAACGTTTTTTAGAATGTCTGGGTATTCTACACAATACCGAAATTTCATAACATGTTGGTAGCATATACATTAATAAGGTAAAAAGTCTTTACATAATATAATGTTACGAATTTTGTGCATAGGAAATTAATTTTACTGGACTTAAATGTAAAATTATAGTATCTCTTGTGTGATGTAACATGGAGTGCGTCGAAAAAATGAAGCTCTATCGGAAAAATAAGATTACAGTGGCAAATCTATTTAACATTGAAGTAAATGACCATCCCGCTAAATTGGCGAGATATCTCCAAACTGGCAATGGTTTTGGTTACTAGGTTTGGTGAGAAACCGCCAAAAGTTGCCAATTTTGGCGAGCATTTGGTGACATTTTGGTCCTGTCCCTACGCAGCTGTAATTCGTACAGTAATTGGACCCATCTATGTAACTCTCACTGTATCCGGAAGTTATATATAGCTTTAACCGTACATGCCTTCCAGTAATTTCGAGAAATGGAAGGTAAAATTCTAGATTTCTGTGCGAAAATTGAACATTTCTCTGCGGCTGGGGAGGGGGAGAACTATATAAGACAGTTGTGATCATCAGCTCTCAGTTTTTAGTTCTCCGGGCAAAATTTGCTCTTTGCATTACGTTCTGTATAAAGTGTTTCTTCTGTGAAATTAAATATCGATTAAGCTATCATCGATTCTATGTGCATTCAATCTATTGCGAACCCGTAGGCACACAACAATAACATAAAAGACGACAGAAGGTTTAGGTTAGATTACTTGAATATGGCAAAGCACACAAGAGCCACCTGCTTGAGAGGAAGGATTCTTCGTGGAGAACTTTCTGAGGAAAACTGGTTCGTATTTATGTTACACATGAAAAAACCACAAAAATCAAACTTGCAGCGAACCCGTTCGTCTAGGATCAAAAACCAGGTCAAACTACCGGTAATCAGCGGTCTTAACCAGTCGACCACTAGGGGCAATAATATTAGGGAGTAATAAATGTAGATCCTGTGCTTAAAGTAAAAATGAAAAAGAATTTCATATTTAGACTGAAATTTAAAAGATCAGGCAATAATTTTCAACCCAAAGGGGTGGTTCCCCATAAGAGCTATTAATCTCATAATGGCATTTTGTGGCATTTCACCATAAAAGGCGAATCGCTTTTTAAATTGTTGCCACCAAATATTATCGTCCTGTATTATATTTAAAGAAATTACAGAGAGTGTTCACACATTTTTGTAACGACTTTGATTTTTAATAATATAATTTAAATATTAATTTTAAAATACAACATGACTGGCGTCAAACAGGAATAAGGTTTAATTATCGTCTGCAGCATTAAAAATATTCTCCTCTTTAAAATGTGCTGAAAAATAAACAACTGATCGAAGGCTGTATTTTTGCTCTGTCCGAAGAGAAATATTTTTATCGAATTATTAAAAAATGTGAAAATCTTGGTTTTAATATTTCCATGCATAAAATAAATGACGTAATTAATATGAAAAGAAAGAAACCTTAAGTTTACATCTGACTTGGAAAAAGGCAAAAAATGCATACCCAACAAAGATACGCACGCCTCTTATTAAATCTGAAGTCGCATCTCATGTTTTAAAGAAAATCCCAAAATCCCACCGCCCAAATAGCTGTTGCAAAATCTTTAAATATCTCTGTAGGAACCGTGAACAAAATTATAAAATCTGATTTTAAGCTAATCAAAACAAAAAAAGCATGTTGTTCATCGCCTACCGTGGAAATATGTTTCTCAACGTAAAACTATGTGCAGATTGCTGTATGAAAATTATTTTGTAGGTGAAAAAAGGAAATATATGTTGTTGTTGTTGTTGCTTATCCTCTAAATATCTAACATATCAGCTCCAGAAGGTTGTTGAGCTCCAAAAACTCTATAATAATTAGGGAATCGGATGTCAAGTTCCCCTTAGAAAGTCCGCTGCAGCTCAGAATGTGATTCAGTGAAGCTGGATGATCACAGCATTTTTTACAAGTGGAGTGGATTTTTCTATCATTATCAAAGGAAAGCCACTTAAGGGGGTCACTTGTTAGTCTAGCCAGAGCAGTCTGTGAGCCACGGTCACATTAATTTCCAGCAGAGACCCAAGGGATGTTCTTGTGTTCCATTGGTGAGTAGGTGGAATACGCCATATTAAATTGAGTTTAGATCTTTCATTTAAATATAGTTCTTGATAAGTAAGCGAAGAGCCAGTGGCCGTTTCATTCTCACTAACCTCTTTGGCCAGTCTATTAGCGACCTCATTACCACCAATATTAACATTAAATGGGATCCACTGGAGGTTGACGTGTGGGTCTGAGAGATCTTAATCAGCTTGAGCAGAATAGATATGCTTGTTTCATCGTTTGTGGAGGACCAGCCACTAAGATGTTATAGTGCACTGAGGTTATCCGATAAAATCTACAGTTCCCTCAAATCACAATCATAAGACATGATAGCATCGACCCCTACATTAACCGTAATTAACTCTCTCCTGAAGACAGAGCAATAGTCAGGGTTGCGTTGCTTTATTGTAGTTTCAAGGTGGAGAGCCCTAATAAAAATACAGCTGCCAGTAAGATCTTCTGTACGACTATCGTCATTATAAAACTGCACAGCATCTTTAGAAATGCAACTAATAATTTCCGGAGACAGCTGTCTAAGATGGTCTTCATGGGGAGTTTGCTTGTTTGACCGACGATATAAATGCTAACTTTATTGAAATTTATTTTTTATTATTATGCTTAGAAATAATGCCAGAATGTATGTTTCTAGACATAACATAAAACACTGTCTGCCATTCTTCATTCATAAAGATACATTTCTGAAATATCTTTTAGTGAAAAGAAAACTCTTGTTGCAGGAATCTATCGACACCGATAACAATCATATCTCTAAAGCCGAACTAAATAAAATGAATGCTACATCAAGATTGCTTAAGAAACTACTAAGGCAAATTAAATGAAGAGAGCTATGCAATAATCTTGATGCTAGAGTGCCGGATTCTAAGCTCTGGAAAATCATCAAAAGTATAAATAGGGAACAGCCACAATCTTGAGACTTGCAACGCTTTAACGAACTCTACTGGCCAGTCCTCCCCAGATGATGAGACTTCACCCAATTTTCTGGTGTCATTTTATCAAGAAACCAGCAGATTGAACTTCTTATATAAAGCAGACCTATTAAGAAAACGGCAAAGAAATAATCAATGGTTGTCGCAGTACCTATCTTGGGTCCTTCCAATTCACTTGGAGGTATTCCCCTCAAGAATTACTCTCAGCACTGGCCTTCTTGGATCTGACCAAGTCTCCTGGCCTGATGGAATACACGGCCATATGTTGGAAAACCCAGGATTAATTGGAAAGCAAAGACTTTTGGATATTATTAACTATTCTTGGAACTGTGGACGACTTCCTGTAGACTGGAAGAGAGCCACTTTTATTCCTATCAGAAAATCAGGCAAAGAAGCAAGTTCCTTTGAGAGTTATAGGCTTATAGCCCTAACCAGTGTGACCTGTAAACTAATAGAAAAAGTGTTCATTGCAAGACTTCATTATTTTCTGGATCCCAATCATCTGTTACCACCGGAACAATACGATTTTGGAAAAAAGCATAGTACCACAAATCAAATACTATACTTTCGCCAAAAGATCAGGACACCTAAAACCTTAAACCAACTCGACATACCGTGGTGGATTTGCTCAACTTACTAAGGAACTGGAAGGCCAAACTTATCGTTAAAATACACGACAATTGCAATATTAAGCGGTTCTGCCTTGGTTTGGACTTTCTATTATTTCTATTTCTATTAGATTATTTCTATTAGATCTATTAAAGTTAAATTTGAAGATCTTTTCGGAAATATAGTCATAATTGAGGCTTGGATATATTTATGTGATTGCAATAGAAAAAGATCAATTTACTATCCAGAAGGAGGAGAAGAGACTTAAAATGTTGCTTTAGAGAAAACAAGAAAAGTTTTTCTATAGGTTTTATGGTAATTACTGGATTCTTTTATAACGGAAAGCCTAAAATAAGGAAAGTACAAAAAATCTCAAAATTAATTCGGATTACTATCAGAAATATTTTTGTGACTTTGCAGTTGAACTGTATATGGCGTAAGTGCAAAGAAAGCGATAATAAAGCTAAAAAGATAAAATGTGTTAGCAGAAATGAATTCAAGAGCATACTGGTAACATGCGATGTTCCGCGAGAACATAATGATGATGATGCAAAGGATAATGCAAATAATGCAAACAGTAAACTAAATCTGTGCCATGAAATGTGTGGACACTTAAATCTAAGTATAAAGAATTCAAAATTTAACAACGAAACTCTGTTTTATGAAACTTCTACCAAATGTAAACAAACAAGGTTACCATTCCCAAAGGAAACACACTTAGTAAACCTTGATGTTCTTGAACGTGTACACTATGGTCCCATGAATGTCACAGCTGGTGCAAAATAAGGTATTTCTCCCGCCTTCCCAGCATGCCTTCGTGGTGTAGTAGTCAGCACACTCGGCGCGTATTCGAGAGGTCCGTGGTTCGGGTTCCGGCGATGGTATTGCTCATTTTTCATCTCTCCATGCTTTCAAAAATTACCTAATGTCTCTACATACTTCATAACATTCATCGACGACAAATCGCAGAAAATTACTACTTATGTAAAAGTCCGAAGCTGTTAATAATAAGAAGAGAAAAAGTCAGTTTTTCCTGAAAGCCATCTTACTAAGAAAGTGAACATTGATATGGTGAGCTGAGAAAAGGTGGAAAGAAATAGAAAAAATGTCTGTCAACACTTGACACCGCATCGAGTATTCTAAAGATATGCTGCTTTAAAAATTTTTGTAATTTTGCTGTTGAAATGTATATGGCGTAAGTGCGAAGAAAATGATGCTTAGTAATAAATCTGAAGAAAAAAAAAGTGGGTTAGCAGACGGGAGTATAACAGCAGACTGTGAGTACAGCGACAGGGTAAAAAACCTTAACAAACCCTTTTGGATAACCGCTAAAATCTGAAATCTTTCAGTTTTTTTTTTTTTTTGTAGTTCTTAACTTCTATTTAAATCAAGCCATCCATTCAGGCAGCTGGATGGCATACAAGTTCGAATCCACTTTCCTACTATATCCCTCATCCGAGTTCTCCCATGCAGTAACAATCCAACGGAAGCCGAAATTTAAAATTTAACTGCTTGCTAAAGACTTTACTATCTACTCTAAGCAAGTTCGCCTCAACAAATTGCCAGGCGCCTTAATAAGTGAAAATTTTAATCCTCGCGATATCTGTAGCACGTGTGGCTTGCCTGGTAGCGGGAGCTTCAATGGAAACAATTAAAAGGGTTGAGCAAAGTTTTAATTAATGTTTATACTTGGCCAGATTTAGGGATTTAAATAAGGGAGCCACGAATAAAAGCGAAAATTACTCTCAGCCGCTGGAGTTGGGGGGCCTGCAGCATCTGCACATGGAGAGCTCAAAACGCTTTTGCACGGTAGTTTAACTATTCATTATGAGACCCGGATGGCTCGGGAGTGGTTTAAGAAGGTTGAAGTTTGGTTGGTTGAAGAAAGATGTAGATTTCGGAGTCGCATTTTCATGGATTGAGCTGAAACTATTTACCTTAACGAGAGTGGTAATGAAGAAAGTTTGAGTCTAATAGAAATTAAAACCATCAAAATAGAAAGTCTTTAAATAAATAAAATAAAAATTTTAAAAAAATCTGAAAGCTTTTAGATTTTATATTACGCCTAAAGGGGCGTTTTTTTCATTGGGGTTTCAAAACGGGATTTGAGAAGTGATAGACATTCAAAGGTCATTCGACGTAAAATACCTTTAGACAATGTCTTAGCGTTGCTACGCTACCAACATAATACCCTCAGAAATGTAAAGAAACCTCGCGCATAAAATATCGAAGCTTGAAGATACACGCGATGTTAATGTTAATGGAACGCCTTGAAATCGTTGAGTTTGTTAATCAAAAATTCGTTAAAGTTTTACAAAATATGGAATAGATAATAAAAACAAATTCAATATTCCAAATTTGGGGTTTTAGATGCTCATATTCGAGTTGAGGATTACGTTATTCAAAATTTCATGACTCAGAAAACAGTTGTTTTTTCACAGTGCGAGAAACATACATACTTTGACGCAGGTTCTTCGTTATTTAATTTCTTTAAATATAACGCAGGGCTGTAAATACTATTTGGTAGCACAGTTTGAAAAGGGATTCAGACATTTATAGTGAAACAAAGCAAAATGCCGAAACGAAATTACTATCCTTTTTGGGCAAATTGCCCTTTTAGGCTAATAAAAAAATGAAAAAAATTGTAAAAGGATCCAGATTTTAACGTCGCACCCGAGGATTTACTAAGATTTTTATGTTTTCGCTAAGCATCGCAGGTTACCAATCTGCTCTTAACTCATTCCGACTATCAGAGTAATTTTTTTTATCCTTTTAGTTTTGTTATTAAGCATTGCTTTCTTCGCACTTACGCCACAAAATTTTAAGAAAAAAATCCCAAAATATTTAAAAACAGCCTATCTTTAGAATTCTCAATAGAATGTTATGGGTTGCCATGTATTTTTTTTATATTCACTATATTATTTATTGCAGAACTAGTCGCTCGAGCGGCCAGCCATATAAAAGTGTTATATATATATATCTGTATCTATACAGACAGCTAGATATATAAAGAAATGTCTATAATGATATTAGTAAGTCCATCTAATATCATTTCATAAAAATATATAGTATTTCTAATTTGACATATCGTGGTTTAAGGTTTAAATGCAATTTTATTTAAATCAATGAGATTTAAAGAAAAATTATTTTTCAAAACTGCAATTTTTGCTTTTCAGTCACACTTTCTTTTTTTTCTTTTTTTCTTCTTCCTTTTTTTTTTTTTTCTCTGCTCAGTAATGGAAAGTTTAAATTTGAAAGTTAAATATACATGCTTCACTGAAAGGCAACTCTCTGTGCGCGGGAATAATAAGTATTTTATTTGAGACAGTGGGGACAACACAGTGCTTTCGAATAGCCGAATTTGTGGATTAAAACTGAAAGATTATATTTTCCCGAATGGCAATAGGCTTGGAGATAAAAATGTTTTATTTGGGACAATGTTGCCACTAATCGTTTTCAAATCGCTGAGTTTGTTAATCAGAGATTTCTTTAATTTTATACAAAACATGAATTAATCAAAAACTAATTCCAAATATAAAATTCAGGTTTTAAAGTGGATGTGTTCGGATGGAAGACTAATGTTATTTAAAATTACACAGAGGCTTTAAATGGTGTCGTTTTCTCACAATGCGAGGAACATACATTCATGCAGATTCTTTATTATTTAATTCTATTTTAAATAATACATTGCGAAAGCATTTTGTGGCAACACCTTGAGAAATGATTCGGACACAAAACTAATACGGATAGAAAATGAGTTTTGAGGCTAATAAAGACTAAAAAATGTAGAAACAGCTCTACTAAAAAACTGGAAATTAACCGAAGGTTTGGCCAAATCTAGAAAGAAGTTGCATCAAACAGAAGCTATGCCCAAATCTAAAAAGATTCAGTAACATTTCAGCCTCTTAAAATGTACTTTCCTATTTGTCTATATTTCTATTTATATATCTGTAATTCATAACATAAAAGTTAAAAATATTTTTACAACTCTTTCTCATAATTGTTTTCTATTAATTCACTCTTAAAAATACCCTTAAAAAAGATCTTGTATGACGAAAGATACACAACCAAGCATTTATCTAAAGAGGGAAAAGTCTTGTTTGTAATCTCTCCCCTTTCGTTACAAAGAACTATTGCGCTTAATCTTATTTGCTCAGATTGGCTGGGCAAACAATGGTTGATATTTCTATCTGAAAACAGAACTCTAGCCCGTCGACGAGGTGGCCGAGTGGTTAAGGCGATGGACTGCTAATCCATTGGGCTCTGCCCGCGTGGGTTCGAATCCCATCCTCGTCGAGCATTTCTTTTTTTTCTTTCTCAACAAACTTTGAACAACGTATTTTTTCTGGAAAGCATTATTATACTCATACAAATAATGCATTTTGAGAATTTTCGTTTCAGCTTATTTTGAAGGTTAGCTAAAATAATTTAAGGAACTGAAAACTTTTTCTTTCTTTCTTTCATTTTTTTTATTTTTTATTATTTAAGAAGCAGTTGCTTGTTGAATAGGTTTTTATCTCTAGAATATTGTCTAAACCATCATTTATTAGTTATTTCAACATCTTGTTACTGAGAAAGCTTTTCAGAATTTAATAAAAGAAATAACTGTACTGCACAAAAAAGAAGTACTTACGCGTTATCGCAACCACCTTAGTAGAAATCGCCAATTTTTCAGAATTTTCTAAACTCTGGCAACCATGCGCATAATCAGTCTTGAGGCAACCATATTCATAACAATCTTTCAGGCAAGCAACATCGCCATTTTCTATGTTTTTTTTTCTTTCAAATTCTAACTGTTTTCATAACATGTCGTGAGATTTTTTGCCTTATACTCAATTTTAAAATATGCATTTGGGGAATTTGTCAGTAATGGAAGAAACTGCGAAAAAATTTCTGCAAGGATACGGAGTTTTGGTTCAAAATCTCTAAGGGAAAAAAAGGAGGAGATGCATTTTGTAAACAACCAGCGTTGGCGAGGTTTGCGCGATGCCAAGACTCTGCAATTCTGCAGTATTTTTTTTAAGCGAAAGCAAATCGCTGTAAACAAGGAGAGAAGAATAGCATATAAGCACGTAGAATAAATTACAGAAAGATTTCGAGACAAATGTAAGTGTTTAATTTTTTAAATATTTCACGTACACCTTACTTAATAATTAAAACTTGTATTCTAAATTGCTAAAGTATGTTTTCTTTTCACATATTGATAACGTTTGCCGACTTAGGATAAACACCTATAATTGGGGAATCATTTTTTAAAATGTCCATGTCTGCCACTAACTTGCATCCATTAAGTAACTTTTGCCTTTTCATTTGTAAAAAATCGGCAAATTGCCCCAAAGTGGTTGCTTTAATACGTAATTACTGAATTATCTCCGACAACAGAAAGGCATGATTTGCATCTGAGTGTTTTACCTGCATGAACACTGAATTTAGTGGATGAATCATTAGCATAACAAATGTCTGTTCAACTTTTTCAAGGACACCAGCTATCTTCCTCTCCCCCTGCGGAAAAGTTACCACAAGGGAACTACCTAGCAGCGATTTACAATAGCCTGTTATTTTAAAACAGGTATATCAGTGCCACAGCCAGCCTCCTTCACCCCGATCATTTGCGATAATAATTCGTATCATCATCATCGCACAGCATTTATTTTCTCCACGTCGTTTGAGACAGCAGTTTAAGTCAACCTTCATTCGCATGCTTTTTATGAGGCGAAACACGATAAACGGACACGAAGTGTGGAGGAAGGGAACTAAACGGGTCCTTTTTTTCCCCGCAGCTGTTGTTTTCATGGTTACGAATCAAATCGCGCCCTAAAAAGTAACCTTAAAGTTCTTATTTTAAAGTTTACTATTTAGACTATAATTAGGAGAAAAGGAATTAAATGAAAAAGTAATAGATGAGTAGCTCGGGATCGACATAAAAGCACGGCATGATGGGTAACCAGTTTATAGCATCTAGATAAGTGGTTTTGCTGTGTGCCAGGCACTGTTTAAAAATTGAAACTAAACTAGGGTTTGCAAAACGTTATGCGCTGTTATTACAAATGTAACATATCGGATTTCCTCGCGTATTCCCCCTTTTTTTAGCTAATTTTATCGTCCAAAAATCCAGAGGGAAAAATTCTGTGAATAATTTTATTTTAATTGGATTTAAATCCAGGCGGGAGAACTTGTTGTAGGGTTGATTTTAATGGTTCCCTTCTCCCCGTGTAATGGGAATGCGAGCCATTTTCTTTCAGAAAGCTCCCTCTGAAAGCATCCATCCCCTAAGCCAGATAGTCATCGTATGTTTTGCGGTACTAAAAGAACCTGGAACAATTACCATATTTGCTGGCATATTTTTGCTGATTTTTTAAAACTAATTTTATCACCCGAAAATCGAGAGGAAATATTAGACAAGTAATTTAATTTCCGAAGAATGCGGCTGCAATAAAGATGTAGTAAATAAAATGTAGTCATGGATAAGCTACTTTTAACTATCACAATATTTCTTTAAAAGAAACCTACATTCCAATAAGACTACAGAGTACTATTAGCATTACAATATCTAATGGATACTGAGCAGGACACGTCGCGAACAAAACAGAGAAGAAAGAATATATCAGTACTTTTTTAAACATGCTATTTTCGATAATTTTTGCATCATTATATTTAATTCAAAAAGGTTTATTATTACTCATTTGAGTTCGTAAATTGTTAGTGTATGTGATTCACAGATGTAGTCTTATGATGTATGATACTGTGTTTACAGCAAGAACATTCTTTAATGGTAAAGGCTTGTTTTCATCCTGGTTTAAATTTTTAACTTCAATATTAATTTAATTACTTGGATAGTCATCTCTTTCTAAACTTACTTTTTAATTATACTTTGCGTGGAAATGTTCCAAATGCAGTTGCCTAAGGTTATTTAAATACGCATTTCTAAATCCTGGCGCTTGACCGTAATGACCATCGACGCGTCTGAATCTCCTCAAACTACTTTGCCGAAAGGAGTAGAGTAACAATATGACAGGGCCTTGCAACAAGAATCCACAACCGCACAAATATTTTCGTTCCTGCCCCCCTTCCATCTCTTTCTGCAACGACCCATCCCACCTTTCACCGCCGCTTTTCTAACATTGACGGGCAAAGTTTAATAAATTCTCCCAATTTCGACTGGCGCAGGACCAAAATGCAATATGTGCCGAAAGTGTAGCAGTTTGCCTCGTTGCAGCATGTATGGCATCTTGACGGCCACACATCACTGGAGATTTGTAATGGAAGTTCCATTTTAAAAACCAGCTTTTCGTAGAAGATATTGATAAATAAATAAATGAAAAAAAAAAGAGGAATATATATATTTGCAAGAGTGTGTACGGAAAATAATAATACAGCATTGACTGGCTTTCAGAAAAGTGGCATTTAATATGCCCGGTTTTGTGTCAAGAAATAATCTTACCGTGCGCGCAACTGCAAAGAGAATGGGTTTAGAATCTAAACGGCATAACGTTTCAGCAAAATTTTTCTCTCTGGTAACTTTTTCAATGCTCGACAGTCCACTCTGGACGTTTCCCGTTTTGTTTCCTCTATTTTAGGAAACAGGTGCAACAAAAGTACATCGTGGGAACCATAATTCAAATGCAATTCACATTCAATGGCTCAGATTGGCTTCAGCAGTAAAAGACCGACGTCTTTTACTTCTGAAGCCAATTTGAGCCAAAATGTTAGCTCACATCATAGCCTATGTATCACATGCGTCCACTATTACCTCAGCTGAGAAATAAATAAATTTGGTTCTTTCGCATTTATAAATATAGGTAAAAAATATTCGAAAACAATTCTTTCATAATTTTATAAATTAACATGATATTCAAGAGAAAGAATATAGCTTATGAACTGAAAATAGTGCTAAAAATACCCAGCTTTTGAACATAAAAATTATTAAATAAAATAAAATAAAAAAGATTTTGATACAATAAGCCTTTATTTAAAATGGATGTGATAATTAATGCACTAAAAGGAGAGCGATAATTTATCTTACAGTTTAATGGGACTAATAGATTCAATAATTCTATTTACAGAATTTATCTATAATTTTATATCGCGAATTACAAAAGCGTAGTGCACATATGACAAATGAAAAAAGATATTGGCTTATAGATTTGACAATGCAATTAAATTAATAAATTGCGTTATTATTATTCGTTCAGGTAAAAATACTTAAAGTTTCTGGAGTATGTTTTAAAAAGTGCTTTTTGCATTTATAAAAACAGAATTTACTTTCCAAATGAAAATGCTAGCGTTAAATAAATTAAAATTTAAGTTAATGCTCAGCTCGCTCCCAAAATATAATTTTACGTAAGACAGATTTTATATGGTGGCGTGTTTGTTCTATAGAACCATTTTTAAGTGTTAACTGGCTTTACTATATCCGAAAAAGGAATGGATGTTCTTCCACAATAGATGAATGACTTACTATGACCTTTTTCAATAGTTCAGTTATTTTTAGAACCCCTTTTTCAAGAGATAGCTGGAGGAATTTTCAAGAGATAGCTGGAAAGTGCTGTTTAAAGAAATATTATCATTAATTAGATTTGGAATAGACTTGAATCGTTAAAAATATTTCTTCATATTTAGAATACAAAACTTGGGGAACAATGTACCAAAAACTCTAAGTACCTTACATCAAATATGGGAATGAGGGGGGGAGTATACCCATCTGATGAAGAATTTGAGAGCTAAACGGCAAAAAAGTTTTACGGTTCTACGAAAAAATGTGAAGCAAATTTTCCTTCGTGATTTAAGTTTTGAGGGAAATTCAAATGAATTTATATCCCCTCCACTATGAAATGTGTGATTAAATATTTCACCAAGATATAATTTTAAAAATAATTAACCAATATTTTCATTAACTTTATTGCAATGATGGTGAAAATTTTTGTTATAATGATGGTCATGATAGCGTTAACAATATTTTGGCATAAAATTTAGTGGTTTCAATCTAGAATGCAATAAATTCTGTTCGTTAATAAACTTCTCTTTTAAAATGTCAAGACTGTGAAGTGCGAAGCGCCATGTCTAAATCCATTTCGTTGAGCTACGATAATTAAAGCACTAAATTGCAAAGGTACTATAAATACGTATTTAAAACTCAGCTCTCAAGCAAATATGCTAAGTAAATGCTTAGTTTATTTGCTTGAGAGCTCAGTTTTAAATACGTTGACATAGTTGAGCAAATTTTTGTTACCATTTATTCCTATTAGAAAACTAGCTGAACCCACGTCACCCAGGTTTAATTTTTTACTTGCAATACTACGCTTGCAATACTTTAACGCTTACAATTCTGAACTATTAACTTATAATCTAGTAATATAGATAATACGTTAATAGCTATATGCTAAACTGTTAACTTATTATACTACTATTGCTATGCAATTTAATTGTTTTTACTGTTAACTTATTATCTATACTACTACTATTACTATGCAATTCTCAATTACTATATACTTCAGGAAACATTTACAGTACATTATATTAAGAAAATTCCGTTCGGAAAAATATTTTTACAGTTGTTTTTTACATCATTAATTGCTTAAATTTACTTTAAGAGTAAAAAGGCTTCATTTAGGAAGATGAGGGTATTTCCCCCCCCCCAAAGTCCCGAATTAATCTCGATTATTAGTCCCGAAATGGAATTTTGAGTCAGTTCACTAAAAACGAATCACTTTTCAAATTGTTCTCACCAAATATTATCGCCTTGCATTGTTTTTAAAGAAATTAAGTAATATATGTAATTAAACAATTAAATAATATACATAAATGAAATTAAATAATGTATGTATGTTTTTCTCGTTGTGAAAAAAAGACGGTATCTAGAGTCGTCAAATTTTGAATAACATAGTCCACCACCCGAACATGTGTACATGGAAGCCCGAATTTTGAACTTCGAATTTGTTTTATTATTTATTTTGTATTTCCTAAATCTCTAATAAATAAATATAATTTTTTTTTGTACAGTGTTGCCATTGCTCGCTTTGAAATCGTAGAGTTTCTTAATAAAAAATTCATAAACGCTTTAAAAAATATAAAATAGATAATAAAAAAAATTCCAAATTTGGCTTCCAAACGTCCATATTCGGGTGGAGATGTAAGATATTCAAAATTTGACGGCTGCAGGTACCGTTGTTTTATCACAGTACGGGAAACATACATACATTTATGCAGATTCTTCATTACTTAATTTCTTAAAATATAATACAGGGCTCTAATATTTGGTGGCAGGAATTTAAAAAGTGATTCTCCGATTATAGTAAATCAACGCAAAATGGCAAAATAAAATTAATAGCCCTTCTGGGTAAATTGCCCCTTTGGATTAATAATAATAAAAATAAAAATAAATAAACAAATAAATAGAAAGGAAGGAGTTCAAGGCAATGAAGTCAGAAAATTTAAGATCGCGAGCAAACCAAACAAACAAACAAAAATTCTGAAAGCTTTCAGATTTTATATTACACCCAAAGTGGCGTTTCCTTAACGTTTTGTGTACTACTTATTACATATCATGCTCTTCGCAATTAAACCATAAAATTCTATTCAACAATAATATCACTAAATAATTTAAGGTGAGCATATCTTTATAAGTTCCGATACACAGTCTCGTGCGCTAGAGATAATTTTTTTTTTCGTACAGTATTGCCATTGCTCGCTTTGACATCGTTGAGTTTGTTAATCAGAAATTCGTTAAAGTTTTACAAAATATGAAATAGGTAATAAAACAAATTCCAAATTTCAAAGTTGGGCTTCCAGATGTTCATATTCACAGTAGGATTGCGTCATTTAAAATCCGATGGCTCTAGGTACCGTCGTTTATCCAGATACCTATATTCGAGTGGAGGACTACGTTATTCAAAATTTGATGTCTCTATGTACCGCTGTCTTTTCCACAATGCGAGAAACATACATACGTTCAGGCAGATTCTTTATTATTTAATTTCTTTAAATATAATGCAGAGCTCTAATATTTGGTGGCAAGAATTTGAAAAGTGAAATACCGTTTATGGTGAACCAACGCAAAATGCCAAAACGAAATTAATAGCTCTTCTGGGCAATTGCCTCTCTGGGCTTTTTTTAAAAAAAAAGAAAAAACTTTGTTTGATGTAAATTTTTAGTGATTCTATCGGTTTAGAGGGTCTTCAGACTGAGGTCTCTCTTCTTCAGGCGGAAATTTATTTCTGCAGTTGTTTTTTACCCCTGGAAAAAAAATTAAAAATTCCTTGAAAACATCCCTTCAAAACTAAAGTTGCTTCATGGCCTTATTTGAAGTTTTACGCTGCCATGTTCTACTTCAATGAGGGATGTCCTATGAGGATTATTAGATCAGGGATACGGAATCGGTCAAATAATTTTCGGAAACATTATGAACGTTCATAAAAACAGCTTTTGTATTTTCCTACTTAATATTCTGATTTACTCCGAGTTGAATATGAGATAGATTTTAAACGTATTATTTATTTGAATTTATTTTGCATTATTACCACCACTAGTTGCTACTTATAGATGTTGCCCAATTGTATTAGGTTTTGAACTGCTTTTTACCTTGTATTTATTCACATTTATATGTTTCTAGTTATATTTACATTTAGTTAAATTCCATTGCTTTTTTGTGGGATAATTTTTTCTCGTCGTTTAATGGTATCATTCAATTAATGTTATCAAAATATCCGCGGACAAATGTGATAGCATTAAGCGGAGCCCGCTGTAAATTAAGTTAAAATTTGTTAATGAAACTTAACTATAATGTCCGCTATTAACATTAAATATAGGAAATTTAGATTACGTTCTCATTAATTATTTAATTATGGTTAAAAGCTGTAAAAATAGCATGATAGATCTAACCTGTGAACAGAGAGTTTTAAGTGCGTGTATAGAATAGCTGCATCATCCTGAAAAAGTTAATTAGCGATTGCCTTATTAAATTTAAAAGGCAAATATTTTTGCGAAAAAGATAGGTTATATAGCTCTCAAATTATTATCGGATGTGTTAAGTGAGGAAATGTAATTAAAAGTAAAGTGTGCAATTAAACATACTCATACTTAATGATGAAATGAGATCATTGAAAACTTCTGAATAGCGTGTATGCTTTTTGCTTTTAACATAGGATCGTTTACTGTTTTTAAGTTGATTTGCTTTTTGATAATAGATCCTCGATGATAAATTTCTTATTAAGGGATCTTTTTAATTAGTTAAAAGTAATTAGCACTTCAATAGTTTTTGCATATCACATTTCAGCACGCTCGAGGGGTAAATATTGATTAAAGTACGTAGTTTAATTTTGTCAAAGTCTAAATGTTTGCAATGGTGTTTTTTGTTTACTGCCATTTATTTATCTTTATCTTATTTTTATAATTAACTTAAGGCGGTAAAAACATTGAAGCTGTAATTATTCTTTCAGCAGCCAAGATAGCAGCCCCAGTATTTACGGTTGACAACAAATTACAGTATTTTGAAGTTTACTATCAGTTTTGCACATTTTTAATTAATTTAAATTAATTTTATAATTATTGTTTCATAAATGTCCAGATATAAAAAATTTTACTATGAATGCAAAGATGAATAAGATATTTCACACTTTTTGGCTTCGAAATTCCAGTCCATTAATGGTCAAAAGATAACTCCTTTAATTCTTCTGTCTGATGAGAAATGCTACGCTGAGATTAACACTGCCTCCAAAACAGTGGCGTAACTGGAGGAACGCGAAAGGGTCCGCCCCAGGCGGTACATTTTTAAAGGCCGCATATTTTGCGTGAAACATTATTTTATACGGATTAGCCAGATGGATTATCGAGGCAGGTGAAAATTAATAAGATTCTAAATTGCCATTCTAAATTACATGATTTATTTGATAACAGCGAAGCACGCGAGAGCTATCTGCCTAAAGGCCGGGTTGCCTTCGTGGAGGACTTTTTAAGGGACCTGGCTGGTGTATAATTTACACACGGGGAAAATCACGAAAAGCTCCCATACTGCCCGTTCTCCGGGATTCGAAACCAGAACGAAATACCAGTGTTCAACGACTTTACTGCTCCACCGTTCAGCCCAGTTATGAAGAAGAAAGTTTCATATTTCGGCATAATATTATATGAAGATTTTTGATTCTGGATAAGTATTCAAAGAAATCAACACGTGATTTCTACCGCTACATATTTATGCTATACTTTTTTTTTATTATTATTCCGTCGAACTTTCGAATGCAAATTTCCTATCACGTACTGCTAGTTGTGAGAAGCGCTTTCTAAATAAAAATCATTTAAGAACTATAAATGTATATTTTGCATTTAAGAAATCTTTCTTTGTTGTCTACATAATAGCAACAGCATCGATGGTTTTGCGAACAAAAACAAGCAAAATAATAATGTATTTTTAAAATATTGAAATTAGTTTTTTTTTTCAAAAATAAACGTAGAACTTTAATTTATCTCTCTATATATAGTTTTTCTATTTTTTATATTTTTTTATATATATATATAAAAGGCAACAAATTCAAGCACCGTCTCGGGTGACAAATATATGCACAGCCCCAGGCGGCAAAATTTCTACATACGCCACTGCTCCAAAGAAAAAACTCCAGCCACTAGCTCAGCTCCATATCATGAATGAACTAGTGACTATTAAGCTACCGCTATATCGAATTCTTGGTTCGTTATACGTTAGTTGCTAGGGAGGTTGTAAATTAAGAACGCGTTCGTGTATAAATTTCCATCAGAGGTCCAGCTCCCTAAAGTACAGATCGCAAAAAAACACACAAAAGCTTTTATAAAGGTGTAATGTAATGTAATGTAATGTACGAGTGCGCTGCAATCCTCCTGGCCGATAACAATCGGCCTCATGGTTAACACAGCACATCCAACACAGATTTAAAAAAGATAAAAAAAAATATTCTGAAAGCTGTCAGATTTTATATTACGCCTAAATGGGCCTTTTTAAAAATTTATTTATTTATTATTAGTCCAAAGGGGCTTTGTCCCTGAGGGACTATTGTTTTTGTTTGGCGATTTTGCGTCGAATCACTCTGAATGTCGGTTTCATTTTTCAAACTGTTGCCACCAAATATTATCGCCCTGCATTAAATTTGAAGAAATTAAATCATAAAGAATCTGCATAAATGTATATATGTTTTTCGCGTTGTGATAAAACAACGGCACCTAGAGCCATCGAATTTTGAATGACGTAATCCTACTTCGAATATTTGAAATTTGGAATTTGTTTTATTATCGATTTCATATTTTGTAAAACTTTAACGAATTTTTGGTTAGCAAACTCAAGGATTTCAAAGCGAGCAATGGCAGCGTTGTACAGAAAAATGTTTTTATCTCCAGCGCGCGAGACTGTGTATCCGAAATTCTAAAGATACGCTCAATTTAAAATTATTTTGCGATATTGCTCTCAAACTGAATTTTATGGCTTAAGTGCGAAGAACATGATGTTTAAGAAATAAAGGTTAACACATAAAATGTTAAAAAAAACGCCTCTTTGGATGTAATTTAAAATCTGAAACCTTTCTTTTTTTTTTCCTAATTTATTTACGGACACTTATACGTTTCAAGAGCATTTAGGTTAATGCCACATTGGGCTAAAAACATTTAAAAACAGCATATCTTTAGAATTTCGGATAGACAGTCTGGCGCACTGCAGATAAAAATGTTTTATTCCCTACAGTGTTGCCACTACTCGCTTTGAAATTGTGGAGTTTGTTAAAAAAAATTCGGTCAAGTTTTACACAGTATGAAATCGACAATAAAACAAATTCGAAACTCCTAATTAGAACTTCCAAGTACCGATGTTTTGGAGGAATATGTTATTCAAATTTTGATAACTTTAGATACCGTTGGTTATTTACAGTGCGAGAAACATACATACATTCATGAAGATTCTTCGTTATTTAGTTTCTTTAAATATAACTCAGGGTGATAATATTGGGTGGCAAAAATTTGAAAAGTGATTCGGATATTTAAAGTGATCAGACGCACAATGAAAATGCTGTTTCGAAACTAGTAGTCTTTCTGGGCTAATAATAATAATAATAATAACACAGAAACGGCATAACGGTGTGCATGCACCGTTATGCAAGTTAACCACTTTTCGAAAAGATAGAAATATTCATAATGGTGTCGTGGCATAAGAAGAGCGTGCAGAGACAAACTAAAGATCGTTGGCACACTTATGCCAATCCGACGCTTTTCATAAAAGTACGGGCACCCTTATATAAATCTGACTTTCGGTTTAATTACTGATTGATTAATTAAGCAGAGGATGAAATAAAACTTTTTGCACTTTAATGAAAAACACTGAATTGTTATGAAACTGCTCGCACCTTTATGAAACGCCGGACTGGCGTAAGGGTATTGAAGTTCTCGTTAATCGGAACAATTTTTCATGTTGTTCTTCTAGAAATAGGTTTCATGTGTTTCAATAAATTAAACTTTATTTTTGCCGAAATGAAGGATTGCTAGGCAAATAAGTTGCGAAAATGATGTATATAATATACAGTATATTTTATTATAACATAATATTTCTTTTTTTTTTGCTCGATCTGGAATGAATTTATGTACCGTAAATTTATTAAAAATATCTTACATTAAATTTTCAATATTTTTGTCAAATATTCAGTTTTTTAGAAGTTCTATCTAATAGTTTAAGCATCCCAATCAATTTTCTTTCGGGTATCGATGCACACGTCGATTTCAAATAAATAAATAAATAAATAAAAGGATTTTTAGTGTTAGTAGTGGAATATTTTGAATCCTGTCCCTCTCCCCCATCTAATATTTTCTAGTGTTTCGCAAATTTTTAGCTTCGCGATCAACGAGCTGTTTCTAGAGAGACCTTTCTAGAAAAAGTGCTTTCTCTCAAGTGCTTTTTAGAAATTCTGTAGAAAACTTTTTCTTCCATATGAAAGAGAGAGAAAATATTCGGAAGAAAACAGTATTATAATAGATTAATAATAAATAAACATGAATAACTAGAAACAATCAATTAAATTAATTAATATTTATAAATAAATTTATAATTTAAATAATTACACATAAATGTAAAAAAAAATAATGTTCAAACATATTTTCCCTCATCAACTAACATTATTCCACAACGCAGTCCGTGTTTTTGGAAACGTTGCTGCAGTTTATTCAGTATTTGGAATTCTGCGTTTCCAGTAAGCAGAGCCCGCTTTTTCTACAAAGCAAAGCAGATGCACAGTTTCTTTGTCTGTCTCTACCCCCAAGAGGATAACAGCCCTGCGATTATGCTTATATATTTCAATTGTAGCTCAATGAAATGAATTTATTTCTGCAGTTGTAAGCACTCACATTAAAAAATGCTGTAACAAATTTTATAGTCCACTTCAAACATACTAGTTAGTTTCCCTGTCTGACAATGCAATCTCCTACTCTGCGAAGCAGGAAGCCTGTTGTATTAAACTGCCCCAACTGCATGATGCCCAAATTCATATAAGTTCTAAAACACCGCAGCACAAAAAGTAGAGAGGGACAATTTTGTTTTTTAATAGAACTCAAGTTGAAAATTCTTGCAGTTACTTCTTTCGTAGTGGAAGGAGTGAAAATTGGTGGTATTTTTTTCTAGGTCTGAAGCGAATCATATGTTAAGAGTTTAATCCTGAGGAAGGCACGGAGTATACATGGCGAAGCCAGGGATAAATCGGAGGCACCAAGTATACACGGCAAACCACTGCGGAATGGTTTCTCATTCCAAGGTAACTTGGGCGAATCAGGAACAGATTTAAGCGGTTACAGCGTGTCCTCAGAAAAAGCAAATCTACTATTTCGGCCAAGGGCCGAGAAAGCTGGATAAGCGACAGAATTTTAAAAAAATGTTGTTGAGACATGGGCATACAAGGCCCTTGAAAGAAATAAATTGGAATCCTGTGTTGCTACAAGTGAGCAGTTTATCATATACATAAAAGGTGTATAGCATAAATTTTAAGATTATTTACCCCAATTTCAAAGAAGCACATACTATGTCAGATGTTATAGGAACCTTTTAGAGAATATATGCAAATGCAAAATTATTAATTCACAGAAATATTCACATACAATTTATAAGATAACGGTCTAGACAACGTCAAGCAAATACGCGCGTTACGGATTAAAACGTCATGTGAGACTGAGCAGTGTACTGCGAAATAGACAGTTCTGCGAGAGGAGTTATGAAAAATGCCGTATTGGCATAAAGTTGCTGAAGACCACTTTTAAGAAACTGATCTTCAATCTGTAGATGCTCCCTTAAGCCGTGGCACCATTGTGCAGATTTCTATCTTTACGAAAAGCGGCCAGCTTGCATAATGATGCGGAATCATTATGCACCATCACGAATTGCATTATTGTACCGTTACGAGACGGTCCTGAACTCATAAATTGATCCAAGGAAGGTAGAGGGGACAAAACCGCTAAATACTGGTAATTTCCCGCTAAATACTGGTAATTTTGACGCGTACACTTTTTGACGCGTACAATTTTTGACTAACAGGCAACTGTATCATAGTTTCGTGATCAAGTATAACTCAAAACGAAACCAGTTTTTCTAAGAAAAATTATTAATTAAATTTCATTAAATTTCTAAGAAACAGCATCTTTCCTAAGGCAACTAGTCAAAGTCATAAAAACTTACCAAGCAATTAGCAGTAAATTTTATAAGTATCTGTAATTAGAAAATCTATGTAAAAAGAAATATATTAGCGCACTTTATCACACACCAAAGGCCCATTCTTGGTGGACATTATTTCGGTCTGTTACCTTCATAGTTTTGACTAAACTGCTACGGTAATAAAAGCATCTATGGATCCGTCGCGAGTGAAAGAATAACGCCAGCTTTATTTAGGGTGAATGAAGTAGAGTGTCTAGACAAAATAATTGGCACTTGAAAGCAGTTAACTCGTCTGCTCCCGAGAATATATTTAGACATTTAGTTTTAAAGCTAATGCTAAGTTGAACTTAAAGTAGTTAGTGAGGGCTAATAGGTATTTTGATAATTAGATCGACCCTTAGATTTTCAAGGAATGCTATGTCCAGTTTTTGATATAGTTTAACACCAAAAATAGTTTATATAGTAAGTTTGAAGATTGAACTTTAAGATAAAACCGCATGAAACAGCAAGCAGCATGAATATGCATTACTTAAAGTCAAACAGAATTTGTTCAGATCTTTCAACATTAACTAATGCCATTTGAAAATCAGAAGACTTTATTGCTTTTGTTTGTATGTTTGCAGCCAAAATTAATATTGTAATACTTACCTACTACAAGGCAATAACTAAATGAAATAAAACATCTGATTGAACACCTTATGACGTTCTGTTGCTGTTGCTTATGCTCACTTGTCTGACGTATAATCAGCCCAAGTCCACAAAATTCCTCGTGACAAGGAGCGCAAGATTACGTTTGTCGTTGGCAACAGGCTTGAGCGCTTTACAGGTGACAGTGCGATTTGTCTCAGTTCTGCCCTCAATTTTGGTGGATAGCCCCAGGGGGGACGAGTCCGAGGGTTTCCCATCCCTCTCCCTTTCCACCAAACCACACGAGAGGACTTTCGGCTCGCCGCATATTTGAAGTGCCGCCATGCCGCACCGACACTATTCATTTACAAATATCCATGCCTTCTCCGGGATTCGAACCCAGGCCCTTTGGCACAGCAGTCAGCGACGCTAACCACTATACCGGTTGGGCGGCTCATGACATTCTTGTACGGCTTATTAAATTATACACACTATTTGCTACACTTCATTTAAACTTAGTTCCTCGAATGTTTTTAACTTAATTAACCGACCCTTCAAGGCAAGCTGAAAATGACATCAAAAGTTTTAAATTTTGAAATTAAATATTCCGGCCAATTTTTGTGGTATGGGAATCCAGCTTCATATAATTATTTTTTGTCATAACGAGCATAAAATTTTCATAAATGTAAGCATACGAGACGGGTGCCAAAACAGGAATATTTTCGCCATTTAGAACACGTCTGTACCTGGAAGTATCCGACTACAACCAACCATTGCGAAAATAAAGACTTGGGTAAGGAATTTTAAGCCGGGTAAGGGGGTTGTGTGTGTGTGTATATATATATGTAATGAAAGCAAGAAAAAGAAGTAGCAAATTTTGATGGCATAGAAACTAGATCGATATTGAAAAGGAAAAATGATTGCATAGAATGATAAAATGTTGAATCCGTAAAGATTAAGAAACTTGGCAATCGAGGCGGATTAAATTCCCTTTTTATTTAAATTGACATTTGTGGCACAACTCACTTGGCACTCTAATTGTGCCTACTCAAGAACATTTACATTTTTTTAATACTTAATAATTATACATTTTTTAATACTGATATTTTTTTTTTCGATAGGGCAAGGGAAACAACGTCTGAAACTAGGAAGAGTGGCAGAAACTAGTGCTCAGTTATCCAATACGAAGGCTCACCGAGAGAAGGTTTTGGTTTAGGTTAGAAAGGTTCCATTTCTCGAAATTTTGAGTCCAGGTTCTGAAGTAGCTACGTCATCAGCGTTATGCAAGCCATGTGACGCCATGTTGATTTAGAGGTGGTTAGGTTGATTTTATGCAAGCCATGTTGATTTAGAGGTGACGTAGTCCAGAAAAATTATTACTGATTTTAGAATAGAGAGGAAATATCCAAATTAAAAATGACGAATCCAAAGACTGTTACTAAATTAAATTATACAGTTAATTTACATATTTTTATCTTATGCATGTATATATATGGTATTGCCAACTGCAGTAAGAAAAGAGACTGCACATCTAGATGGTATAGCAGTCTCATATACAAAATTTCAAAGTTGTACGGCTAATCGTTTTCTAGTTATGCGAGATATATACATATGTACGCACGTATGTACAGCCATCAAGAAAAAATCTATTCTGAATCCATTTTGCAAATCTGTTTTGGGGAAAAAAGAGTTCTTTGTTTTATGCGTATGTACATACGTCGCGCGCACAAAAAACTTAAAAAAAAAAAAGTGGATTCGGGAATGGTTAAAAAATTATATTTCCGTTGAAATATGGTACCCGAAAACTTTCGCCATTGCAATACTTCCTTTACTTCGCACAACGAAGACAAAAGAGCAAAATGTCAAATAAAAAGAACTGAAGTATATCAGGAGTCTCAAATTGCATGAAGGTCGAATACACGATTCGAATCTGAAAACAGCTCACAAGCTAGATATTTTTTTTAACAAAATGAAACATTTTATGGAACAAAAGGAAAATCATTTTTAATAATTTTAATGTCATGTACTAAATATTTACCAAAACGTGTATATAAACAATAGCAGAAATATCGCAAAATAAAAAAATTCAAATTTGCATTTACTTTCTGTCTAAAATCTTAAGTTTGGTACCTGCTGTACATTTTATTGGACACACTAGATCGTTCAAGCATATTGAGAGATCCGGACGCGCTTCATATTGATATTTATTTCAGATAATTCTAATATTTTTAGTAACTATTGAATAACTTACTTTAATTTAAATTAAAAATAAGTTTCAATACTAAAATAATAATATAAAAATAAATTACGAAAACTTTCGAAGTTTCCACAGAAAGCTTTCCAAGTGGAACAAAACTTGAGAATAAATAACAATAAGCTAGTTTCTTTCTTTTGTTTATTAAATTATTTTTGACACATAAATTAAAACGCATATATTTATATGTAAATAATTATAAATTTTGTTTGTAAATATAAAATTTGTTTGTTTAATGTCTGTGAGCTGCAAAACTATTACTAAAAGGTATCTTCATCACCGATTGTAGGTGTTCATCGGTCAATCGGTTTCTTTTTAATTGTTACCTTTTTATTTAATATGTATTTCATATTATTACCGGGGTTTCATATTTCATATTATTATCGCTTAACCGGATAGTGGCTGGTGATTCTGACTACTGTACCGAAGGGTCCGGTATTCGGGTTCCGGAGAAGATATGGATGTTTGTAAATGTATAGTGTCTGTACAGCATGGGGGCATTCTATATATACGGCGAGCCGAAATTTCTCTCGAAAGGTTGATGGTAGAAGAAGAGGTGTGGGAGACCCTTGAACCCGTTCCCCAGGAGTGCTGTCTATCAAAACTGGGGCGGAACTAAGCAAAGTCATACTGTCAATTGTATGGGACTCAAGGCTCTCGCTCCCTTGGCACGATGAATTTGGTGGGCTTGCTCTAATATTTGACAAGAGAGATAAGTCACAATTCATAAGTATCTCGATTTTTTAACTACTACCCCCTTGTTATTGCAAAATGTATCTTACAAATTATCTGCATTCTATGTGTAATAGGTGCGTTCAATAACGCAAATACGTTTACCAAGTTATAAAATCAAATATTAAAATAATTGTTCAATCTACTACTGCACCCTGTGAAATGAACATAGCTGTCATATGTATTAACCTAAGCAATAATTTTAATACTACATCGTAAGCTTATGTTAATGCTTCTGCAAGACTGTGTACAAGACTGTGCTTGAAATAGCCTATTTGACATACCAATTGCTTGAAAAAGCAAGACTACGTACTTTGAGTGGGTTATTCCGGATTTGAAACTTACCTGCAGCGATCCTACAAAGAAAATTACAGAAAAATACAATTACACTCTCTGCAACAAACTACATTTCTTCAGACGCCACAGTGAACTCCCTGTCAGCAATAGAGTCATCCTGTACAAGCCAGTACTAAGATCTGCTTTCCTCTATACCTCTTCTATCTGGGATCATCAGGCGAACATGCATGTGCCCAAAATACAAGTCATTCACAACACGATCCTTCGACAAATTAGAAACACCGATTGGTATACAATCAAGAACTTTTGTCATGTATAAAGATTTAAAATCGAGTACCTAAATGATTACATCAGGAGAAATGTAATCAAATTTCATCTTCCTGTCAAGTGTCATCCAAACTCACTCATTGCTACTGAAAAGAACACAGTCCTTCCTGTAGAAAAACGTACATACAAGCTAACGCCACACTTTTGACATAAACACATTCCATGATTATCACACATATCCATTCTTGTAATTCTCCGTTTTTATCTCCCTTTTAGCTGGAGCATAGAGTTTGACCTTCTTTGGTAGAATAAACGCCTAACAGCCGTAGAGAGAATTATCGCTGTGCCTGAAGTCACAGAAGAATCTTGAAAAGGTTTAAAACAGCTTTTTTTAATTAAAACAAAATTTAAACATAAACGCACTTCTTGTGCTTGACAACATCAACCCCAACTTGTGGCGATGTAACTTAAAGTAATAGTCACATTCAAATTTAAGTCTAAGCCTAGAGTGGAAGACTACACAATTGATTTAGCTTTAAGTTGGCTCAGAACTTCTCACAGGAGTAACAATTAAATGTTGACAGCAATATCGCAAAGCTGAAGAATTACAATCTTATCGGAACTAACGAAACCTAGCAACGTGGTCTCGAGAAGCAGAAACACGTTTAGTCTTGCAATCCGGAACCCTCGACTTAAATACACTCTAACACGCTTACATTTCTGTTGAAGAAACGACAAGTTACAGTAAAGGTCTCATTCATAATAGTCGGTTAATTAAAATAATAATAACTCTACAGAGTCACATGCGTAGTCAATCACACACTCCTATCTTCACTGCATTTAACTTGCCGTAAATTCGGATTCTACTCTTGCGCGCGCCTGGAACTGTCACCAGCTCTTCAGTATTAATGAAAAAGCGTTCTTGCCTCTATACAGAATGTAGAATCACTAGGACTTTTTTTAACAGGAGACGTGGAAAATGAGTAATGCCCTCGCCTGGACTCGAACCTAGACCTCTCAAAAAAGCGCCGAGCGTGATACCATTGTACCACGAAAATACCTTATATACTCTCCTCTTTAAAAGGCGACTGGGGGTTAGGGGACTAAATTCTGGTGATGAAGAATTATTGTCGCAACCTTTTACTTCGGGAGCCGCTGTAGGGTCGTTAGGTCATTTTGAAGCAGGAGACATGAAAAATGAGCAATGCTCTCGCCTGGACTCGAACCTAGACCTCTCAGATACGCGTCGAGTGTGGTACCGTTACACTACGAAGGCCTGCTGGAAGGGGAGAGAAAATACCTTATAAGATTAAAAATCTAAAATAAACTTTTATAATGAACGGAGTAGAAGAGTCTCCTCGGCCTTGTCCCTTCATTAATCCTATGATCCTATCCAGTCCAGATGCATAAAATATGAAAAATAAAAGAAATATGTCACGCCAAGTGCGATTGCAAAAGCTTCTTTGAACATGATATGGTATCGATAAAAAAATGCTTCAGGACTTCGTAATAATTTTAATCCGGTATCTTAATTTGCCCATCAATTTTTAATTATTTATGGCTAAATTATTTTTCTAATCTTCCATGTAGGTTCAAAAAGCGCATCAAGAATTAGCTTGCTTCATTAGTGCCAGCGCCAGAAAGTGGTTATCCTTAAATTTCAGTTAAAATAACAAAGAAAAAAAAATTAAACGTGAAGAAACAATTTCTGATATATTTCCAACCAGCAACTAGCAGCACACTCATCACTCCACGTGTGCTCCCAAATAGCTACATTACTCAAGCAAAATTTTTATTTTCTCTTTCTCTCTCTATCTCATTTGCTAATGAACGTCAGTATCCCTTTCCTTACGCCAGCTAACCTAAAGGAGTTTCTCAGTTTCTTCTAAGAGATGAGTAGGCATGGAGGCAGAGACAGACAGACAGACATACGCAGCGGAGTCTGTATAGGGAGCGAAAGGGGTAATCTAATTAAGCAAGGGTCTTCATAAAACGCTTTACCTCCACAGAAAACTAGCTACACTGAAAACACGAGAAAATGTGCGTCTCAATTAACTGAAAATCTAAAATCCTGTGAGCATTAAAACACTGCTCTTCTCTCTTAATTACTGCGCTCGAAGATATTCAGAAGTAAGGAAGCAAGAAGAAAAAAAATTATCTCCAAATATTATTTCCCTCTCTCTCAACTCAGCCTTGTGTTTTCCTCATTCCCCAAAATTAAAATTCCGCGCCAGAGTCGATATAAATCAGAGAGTAAATATTGGAATTGATCAACAGGGTCGAAGCCTGGGGTTTCCTAGGCGCACGCCGGCGGGGGGCGAAAAGGGGGGAAGGAGAAGAGGGGGTTAAATCTTCTTAATCTGCTGTGTTGGCTGGGACCGCCTTTTCTACGTTGTTTAATTACCGAGTGCTAGTTTAGAAAGATTCGGAGAGCACAGTTAATAACCTAATTAAGAACAGTGTTTTCGCCCTGTTAATTATATTGCCTAGCCGGCAGAAAACAAGTTCGCTCTGCCGCAGCGATAATCCTGCTGCATCTTTTCGCGAGAGAGGTTAAATCCGAAGGCTCAGTTTTCACAGCTTATTTATTTGCAGATGCGAGCTTTAATTAAAGGAAATGTTATCAATTTAAATGGAGTTAAATTGAATTATATCTTAATGTTTTGAGTGTGTCTTATTGGCGAGGAAGGTTAATCCACGCGCGAAAGCGTATCGAGAATAGCGCTGAGTTGAGTTTGTAACAACACTGTGAGCTTTAATTTTTGAATTTTTTTAAAAATTTTCAGCCAGTGTAGGGAGAATGCGAAATTTTGTTCGAGATTGATTGCTTTACGCTTGTTTTGACTTTCTCTACCGTAAAACTGAGCATAGCAGAGTATTATAGACAGACCTAATTATCGTGGGATTGTAAACTTGTGTTTCTGTCAACCGAAACTCACAAGCAGGAGGATCAAATTATATATACAAGTTACTTCAAGCTGTGTGATAAAGCAAGTTAGTTTTCGCTGTGGAAAGCTAAGCATGATGCCAATTAGTACTTGCTGTTTGTTGTAATCCAAACACAGCGTTAGAAAACAGGGAATTTTTATCTTGTACAGGAAATGTTAAATTTACTCGGATCAACAGAAAGCTTTCGATCAAATATCAGCCAGACGTCCTGCTAAAAGTCAAATTTCCTTCGCAATAAAGTACTATTTACCTATTTAAATTATTGTCTTAATGCTCTGTTCATTGTGACTTTCGCGAATTCATCAAAGTTTCGTGAACTGGCACGGATCCAGTTTTCGTAATTACAAGAAGCCGAAGAAAAGATAGCTGAATGCATTGGCATTCATGCTAGGTAATTTTAAAGTAATGGATACTGGAAAGAATCAGATTAAGCCAATACAAGATTTTCTTTAACTTAACTTTAAACACGTTTCTGAAACTAAGAAAAATATTGGAATAAATATATCTACGTTATATACATCGCACAGGCAATACTCCTTATCCCGACCTTTATTTTCAAAACGTTAGTCGTAGACATATCAAGTCCAAATACAAAAATGTTTTAAATGGCGCTAAGACTTACCATTTAGCATTTTTAAATTTAAAGAAATTGATTTTATAAAATGAAAGTTTCAGATTTTAAAGCTCAGATTTAAAAAGGTTTTCTAAATCTTTTTTTTTTTTCGTCTTTTTAGCATCATTTTCTTCCCACTTACGGCATATACAATTCAATATAAAAATTACAAAAATCTTAAAAAAAAGTATACATTTAGAATTTTCGATGCAGCCTTAAGTGTTGGCATACATTTTACTTTTTTTTCAGTCTTTTCTCAGTCCGTCATATCAATGTTCAGTTATCTTACTTAGATGGATTTACGAAATTTTTTTTGTCTTTTTATTATTAACATTTTATGCGGTTACTTTATTTATTAAACGTCAACTTCTTGGAGCTTAAGTCACATAAAATTCGATTAAACAGCGAAATCACAAAATATTTAAAAACAGCAGCTCTCTAAAATTTCAGATAAACAGTCTCGCGAGCTGGAGATAAAAAAGTCTTATTCTGTGCAGTATTGTCACTGCTTGCTTTGAAGTCGTTAAGCTTGTTAATCAAAAATTCTTTAAAGTTTTACAAAATCTGAAATAGATAATAAAACAAATTCAAAGTCCGGACTTCCAGGTATGTTTGAGTAGAGGACTACATTATTCAAAATCTGATAGTACGTCGTTTTTTTTACAATGTGAGAAACCTAGGTACATTGATGCAAATTCTCCATCATTTAATTTCTTTAAATATAATGCAGGGCTCTAATATTTGGTGGCAACAATTTGAAAAGTGATACAACATATTTAAGTTTCGTAACGTCATTTCGAGACTAACATTCCAAAATAACGAAATCTTAACTTCTGTACTTTTCGTTCGGCCCCTTTGCTTATACAATAAACTCCAGGATAAATTCTAAATAAGTTTCAG
>KK115486.1:130858-141596 GCA_000611955.2 Stegodyphus mimosarum
TCTTTCGAACTTATTGTTTTGTTTGCATCTAACTATCGATCTCTCTATTTTGTGCCCAGTTGGATATTTATTTCATGGCTTATGTGCACAGCAACTACGATAAGTCTAAAAGTTCATCATAGAATTAATTAAAATTCTGCTCACAGATTTTGTACATTATTAGGCATGTTGTGAGATAGAAGTTAAAAAATTAACCCTATAGAATTTTAATTATACTCTTTTCCCTTCTATAACGTGGGGAAACTCTCACTTCGTCATCTGGGTTCGGCTGAGGAACATGCCAGAGCATGTTCTTTTACTGAATATAGTTAATTACCGTTAATAAATTAGTTAGTTCTCTATCTGCACAGTCCACTCATTAGTTTTAGAATTATAGAAACATAATACATGGTCCGTCGAGCCGAAGAAACAAAGAAAATGCTGGCATTAGCTAGAAATAAAACTTCGTTAAAAGTGGTATTGGAAATCGTAGTGAAGAAATATGATGGTAGTTCGAATAAAAAACAAATTAGTATAGATCTCTTCAAAGTATTCAAATGGATATTAGAAACTTGAGAAATAGATATTTCGAAAGCGTTGATGAAAAAGATGTCACAACCATCGATGAAGAAATCGCCTAGAAGAACGAACGGAAGTACTAGAGGTAAGAGTTATGGAAATTCCATCATCTATCGCACATTCTAAACATGAAAATGATTTAGTAAATTTGATTCTAAAGTACAAATGCGTTTGCCAGAATCAACAATTCCAAAATTTTTTGGTAAATGTACCGAGAATGGAACAATTTTAAGCTGCAATTCGAAAACATTATAGCGAATAGCACTCAAATGACAGAAACTCTATCATTAAAAAAAAAAAAAAAAACTCTATTATTATTTAAACTCAAAAACTCTGTTATTTAAAGGCTGCATTAACTATGAAGCAAAAAATCTTAAAACAAATGATGATACTTTCAGTGCTCTATTTAAAGATAGGTATGGAAATAAAAGGATATTAATTGGGACGCGTATAAAATCAATAATGGATTTACGTAATTTAACATTCGAATCATTAGCTTTAGAATTATAGAAACATAGTACAGCTCAAAGGCAATTATTTATGTAATTCTCTTTAAGACACTTAATAATGTTATTCAAAAACATTAAAAAATATTGTAATGTTCCTATTAAACAATTTTGAAAAGAAAATCTTTAAAAGTTAGATTTGCTTGAGGGTGCTTTACGAATAAATGGATGAATGCTTCACAGGAAGGGGTATAACGAATTTCTGAATCATTAGTAGCAGTAGAAATTAAACTGGAGTAGTCTGTGAGCGAAACAGAAACATTTAATATCATACAGAATTAAATGCAAGTTTAAAATAATTTAGAAGTTGATTCGAGATCCGAACTAGTGAGAAATACCTGGCAGTTGGAAGTTTTTGGAATTTCTAATAAATCTGTTGGCTGTCGCAGTTTAGAACACGATGTTACCTTTGCAAAATTTCGGGACATTAGATATACAGCTTACATCCCGGTGAAACGAACATGCACGCGCATGATAAATTTGAAGCAGCAGAAAAACAATTTGCGCTGTGGCTCAAATTTAAGAAAACTACCAAGTTTTATGAACATTACAAGCATTACAAAAAGGTGATAGATCATCATGGGGAAGAAGGTTGCAGCGTCGTTAGGTTATTTCGAAGCAGGAGACATGAAAAATGTGCAATGCCCTTGCAGGGACTCGAACTTGGAACTCTCGAATACGTGCTGAATGTGCTACCGTTATACCACGAAGGCATGCTGGAAGGAGGGAGAAAAGTACTCTCCCTTTCAAAGGGTGGCTGGGGATTAGGGGACCCAATCGCCAAATCCTGGTAGTGACGAATTATTGTCCACCATCTTTTAGTTCGGGCGTCATTTGCAGAGTAGTCAGGTTATTTTGAGCAGGAGACATGAAAAATAAGCAATTCCCTCCTCCGGAATTGAATCTGGATCTCTCCAATACGCGCCGAGTATGCTACCGTTATACCACGAAGGTATGATGAAGGGAGGGAGAAAATATCTTATAAGTTATCGCGGAAGAACCGGAGTGTTTAAAAACTGAAAGAGAATACTTTCTACCTCATCAAGATGAAATTAGGAGAAATAAAGATGACATAAAACTTCGCTTTATCGTCGATGCATCAGCACATACTGAAAGCGAACTGTCATTGAATGATTATTTAGAATCAGACGTTTCGTTTCATTTGAAACCTCTTTTACTACGTTTTTAAAGTGAAGTAAATATAGAATTGTGGTTTTTGGAAAATAAGTTGCGGCTCTCGAATATTCCTGAATTCCAACATTCTGCTCTTCCTGACATGACGTTTGGCCATCCCTGATATATAACATAAAGTCTATAATTAATATTTTCATGTGAGCGATAGTTTTGTTAGTTTCTACTTAAAATTTCCAGTTTTTTACATAAATTTACCAAAATAAAATAATGAATTTTTGCTCACCATTTTTTAATGATTATATTTAAAGTTGAGCACAATTCATCAGAAAATCGTATAAATTAATAAGCATAGCAAACATTTAGAAAAATTCTCTTCGTATGAAGTCGATTTCCTTACAGATTACTAAAATAATACCCGAGCTCCAAACTTTATAATTATTTCATATCCGTTAGACATTCAGGATGCTTTCACCTGCATATTATAATATTATACAGCAAACATATTTAAAACTTAATGGAATGGGCGAAAAGAACTATATTACTGCGAAACGCAGTTATCGAATTTTAAAGAACAAAAGTTTTAAATAAACGTTTCTTTCCGTTTCAATATTTAAATTATTTGTTATAGAGTTTTTTAAAGGAATCACTAAACTTTTGCAATGACATTTCTAGGAATTTTCAGGAAGAAAAAATAACGACTTAAATCCGACGAGGATGGGATTCGAACCCACGCGGGCAGAGCCCAATGGATTAGCAGTCCATCGCCTTAACCACTCGGCCACCTCGTCCTCTGCAACAACCCTGTATGTCTAGCTAAAATTTTCTATAATAGTTTACCCAAGCAGTACTGAGTAAATACAATTAAACGCAATATTTTCGTCTAACAAGAGGAAGCAGATGTGTGAAGTGTGCAAGAGATTATTTGCTTCGGACACACTTCGGACGCTTCTCTACAGTGAGGAAATTCATAGTATAAGTGGCATTTTTACCCAAATAAGTAAATTAATAGCATTTTTTTATTAAATTAAGCTGAGTGATATACAAGATGGTTATAAAAAAAACTTCCATGATTCATGAATCCCTAGCTGAACCAATCGCCATGAGATTTCAGATGTTATTATTTGAAGGTATGCATGCGAGATTGTGATGATTTAAAATAACAGAGCTCTCACGGTTAAGGTTGCAGTGAAAACATGCTAAAATTTTCGAATGGCCGCACTCACTTTTCTCTGCGCAAATTGATCAGCGGATTGAAAAACCATAAATGGCGATTAAACGATACGTGTATGACGAAAACTGCCAGCGTAAAACATTTGCAAAGAGCATTGTAAAGGACCAATGACAACCAAGAAAGGAGAGGGGAGGAAAAACTTTTGTTGCAATTATAAGTAAACCCATCGTAGTGAGGTCGAGGAATCCTGGTGGCCACGAAACTGCTAAGTTATGGGAGATGACTCTGTCTCCAAATTGCTCTGTGTGTGTCTCCAAAATGCTGATGTGCTGCTGGAGATGACTTTGTCTCCAAAATGCCACATGTGTTCGGCTGCACTTGCACGTATGAAGGAGCACCATCTTGCATACATGCAGTGTTATTAACGACATTTCGCTGCTGCAGTTCTGGAATTAGACGTAATGGAGGAACTTTTGATACCTGTGGAAGTGACCTCTTCAAAGATGTACGGACCGAGAGCGAATATGCTTCCGATGCCGCACTACACAGTCACCTTATTTTCTGTAAAGGCACTGGGGACACATCGTAAGGATTTTCGTCAGCCTAGTGAACGCAGTTCTTGAAGTTTACGTTTTCTTGAAGTTTCCCGAGTTGAAGAAATGCACCTCATCCATCCACGTTGTCGTTACAATCGTCTGCCATCTTGAAAAACAACGTTTTCAACAAAAAATTAAGATATTATTTTAAACGATATCGCGTATTTTTAAAGTTTTGAATACTTTACTATTCTTAACGGCGTTTCTCGAGATGGCAGGCGATTGTAAAAACCACGTCAACATCGCGCCAAAAAATCACCAGAAACCCGTGCGCCCATCTACCAAAGTAGCATTCAATGGTTGACTAAAGCAGAAAACCTGGATGTTTGAAAGGAGTGAAGAATTTACCTCTACCAAGCAGCAAGAACTCATAAATGACAAATACTATGGGGTGTTCTCAAAGTTTTTGAACTACTTTATTAGTCTGCTATTGTGCGAACCTGGTAAGCAGTAGAGCTGTAAATATTTGTGGTGTTATTACACGTATATCAAAGCTTTTCCCCAACAATTAATGTTTTGCTTTAATGTGCACTTAGTGCAAGAATTTGAGGACCCTCGTGTCACATGGAAGTTGATTTGGGACAGCCTGAAAGTTAATGTTTCGTGTGGGATGCGGCATGACAAGATATTAGGACCATTTTTCTTCGATGAAGAAACAATAACAGCCAAAGTTTACGTCAAAACATGAATTTATTAAATTTACCCACAGCCTAGAAGACCGTCAACAAGAGGTCATTTTGTCGCATGTCGGGGTTATGTGCCTTATGCCACTTGTCACAAAAACTTTGAAAGTGTGACCAAAACCCAAAGCTATAACTTGTTCCGTTTCCAACCAGCAATCCATTAGGCATTCAGGATGCGTTCATCTTTGTTCAGGATCGTTCAGGGACTTATCGGACACCCTATATTTTTACTGATTTTTCTTTTGAAATGGGACAACTAATTGAAAAATGAAAAAATGATTTTACTTATTCTGTAACTGTTCAGCACATACACCCTTGATCTCTTTTTGAAAAATATTAATGTCCCTTCCTCTGCAAATACAACTTATAAAATTTAAGCTTTGATTTTAGAATGTTATAAACGCTTTCAAATGTCATTATAGAAAAGATGTTCTATTAATTCCCAAAAATGTTGAGAAATAATGAGTAAAAGCTGACTGTGAAAGTGTTAATTGAACTGAAAAGGGCTGATCGGAAAAGCTACCAGCACTTTTAAATACAACTGAAAAACTGTTGTTGAACAACATGAATAATTAGAAGATTTTAGAAGACCTGAATAATTAGAAGAACGCAGATAGAAAAACTGTTTGTGAGAGATTAAATTTCATCAAGAACATAATTATAAAAATATTTTATTAAAAATTAAGAAATTTTTTCGAAACTTCGTAAATAGTTTAATTTTAGTATCTGCTATTAATTATTATCTAAGAATTAATTATTGAATTGGGTGTTTGAATGTTATAACTCAAAAATTTCCATCCGATATCACGATATGAAATAGAATCTCCGTCTAAATTCAGCTCATTTATGAAAATGAACTGAAAAATGTTTGAAACGGAAGGGATTTTAATAAGCGAGTGATATGGTATTTACATTTGTATATATACATGCATTAAAGCCTGGACACAAAGTGCTTTAGATTACTTTACAATTCTTTTTTTACCCCTTGATGCACCATAACAATTCCCAAAGTGGGGTCTTTTCCACCATTTCTTTATTCATTATTTTAATTCCTTCTCTTTAAACCGCTTCCTTCCCTAGAAAACCGTAGCGGATATATTCTGTTGCATTCATATCTGAAAAAAAATTCTTGAACGTATTTACTCGGGTGTATGGAAATAATTTCGATACTACATTTAATGTCTCTCATTGAAAAGTAATAGCATACAGGAATTTAAATTTTTAACAAGAAAACTATGTTTTCTGTAACCGTCAACAATTAGGTAAAGAACTAACTATACATATTAATCAATCTGTATACATGTTCCGACTAATGAAAGCCACTACAAGCCCTGACCCCCAATTAATGACCTCCGTATTAGGTGGAACACGTTGGAGAGGATAAATACAGTCTTTCCGAAGTCCCGAGCCCCCCCCCCCACACACACAATGTGAACGAAATTTTTAAATTCTGCTAAACCTACCGCTGAGCTGACTCACCGGGATTACCACTCCCGGAGGCCAGAGACCACAATGAGGTGGGCGTATGAACCTGGAGATTTGACTGTCGGTCTTGCCTCTACCAGTATTACACAGGTTGTCTAATGGCTGACACACTTACACAGGGCTTATACCAACTTTGCTTACTGGGCTAATTGAGTTAAGCCAAGAATTTGGTTTATTTAATTAGAGCAAAGCCCTAGGAGGACATCTGCCTAAGGGTAGGGATGCGTTTCTGGAGGCCTTTCTAAGGGAAACTGGTTCGTATACACATTACTCATGAGGAAAACCATGAAAATGCACATGCAGCCAGCTCGTTAATAGGAATTCGAACCTGGTTCCGAAGTACCAGTGTTCATCGAGTTCACCGCTCAGCCATTGTTGGGCCTAGTTAATTCAACGGTATCTTCCAACAGATAACGTTTAGTCCCCAGACTAGCGTTTTTACACCTCCTCTCATGCCGGGACTGCCAGAATACAGATCTCTATTAGAACAATAAACGACCTCTGGGGTTTATATATGCGTAATAGATCAGATTTATGCGCAGTTTCAGACGAAGACATCAGAGCTTATGCCCATTTTCAAGAGAAATAACGCATTTTACCGAGGGCAGAGACAAGTTTCATTAAAATTAAGTCTGTTTTCCCGTTCGTTTTATATTTAACGTTATACGAAAGTACGTTTAACACTATACTGAAATACACTCTGTATAATTTTTTTAATACGGGTTTTTATGAGGTACTGCAGTTTATTTTAAAGAGCAAATGTGAATAATGTCACAAAATGTGAAACAATTGAATACAATATGTCGGTAAAGATCTCCGAATATAGAGAAATTGTCAGGTCAAATACTTTGTTCAAAATTCAGATGAAGCTGGGTTTAATTCTAAATCAAGAAATAGCCAAAGATGCAGAGAACACTTTTTTGGGGGGGGGGGCTTAATCAGTTCTGTATCAAAACTGTTGCCAAATTTAACCGCTTATAAATACACAAAGGAAATGCCCTTTTTTTTTTCTCTAGAAATTAAACTCTAAATTAGATTAGATTTAAAACACTTAAAAATAATACCAATGCTCTAATTGTTATAATTTTTTTCATATCAGTCAGCCATCCGGGATGCTTTAATCGTTAAATATATATACTATAAACATTTTTAATTTGAACTGAAATTTGGTATTGGAGGCATCCCATATTTAATAGAAAAATAATCGAATAATAATATACTAAATTTTAAGGTACAAAAGTTATTAAATAATAATTATTTAAATTCAATTATTTGTTCTCACATTTTTAAAGAAATCTTTAGCTATTTGTAGGAAGAGGCGGGAAAAAGCGAATTGCGACGAGGATGGGATTCGAACCCACGCGGGCAGAGCCCAATGGATTAGCAGTCCATCGCCTTAACCACTCGACCACCTCGTCCACGAGAGTAACCCTTTACTTTTAGCTAAAAATTTCGAAAACAGTTTACTCAGACGATGTTAAGTAAATACGATTCAAAGCAATCTAACAAACGGAAGCAGGTAAGTACAAGCGCTCATTTCCTTCGGAAAACTTTTATACTGTTCCACAGTTAATTTTATATTCTATAACATTCTACTACTGTTAAAGTTCTTTCGGCATTCAGTTTTGAACAATAAGTGGTATTTTTTTATTAAAATAACTAAATTAATCTCTTTTAAAAAAATGAAAAGAAGCCGAATGATGAAGCTTTCTTCAGTAAAAGGAGTAAAACGAACGTAAAGAAAGTAGTGCAGCGAAAAATAACCTTAAATAAAATTAAAAAACTAAATGGTTGTTTAAAGAAATGAATTTAAATGTTGATGAGAAATGCCGATACTTGCGTTTGTTCAAGTTTTTAACATTAAATAAAATTAAAAAACTAAATAGTTGTTTAAGCACTTCAAATACGCCTAAATCTTTGTTTAAGTTTTGGTATGCATCAACATTTTTTATACTTTTGTTGATTTTATTTATCTAAATTTATTTGAATATATAGGTATTTTAGAGCTCTGAAAAAGAAAAGGGAACAGAAATTGTGAAAGGTTTGCGTGAGGCAAAAATGGTTAAAAACCACTAGTATAGAATTTATCAATTAGCGGAGAGATGTCGCCAATCAGCTTGGTTTTTATTTAAGACTACTATGCGTAAAAGCGCTCGCTTTCCAAGTTTTAGGTGGTTTAATCAGAATCATCTCTGGTTTAATCAGAATGAGCTAATAAAGAAACGGTTTGCGTTTTTCGAGACAAAAATCTGAAATAATTCAAGTTGGAGCGTCAATGAAAGAAGAAGATATCTGCTAAATAGTCTTCTGAAACAAATCCAGGTATATCACGTGATAAACTTTCTGAAGAAGAAAATGATGAAACTGATGAAATTTCTAGAAATGCTGAGAAATGCCGGTATTTGCGTATGAATGCAACAACCTTGACGCAATTTGACGCTTTTCACAGACGAAAATGTAAAAGTTACTTATCGAGTACAAGTTGGTGATTTTCGAGTCTTCTTTTAGAAAAATTCCTAAACTATCGGTATTTATCGTAAATAAGTAAACATTCTTAACATATGAAAAGGAAACATATTTTAAGGATTATTACATGATACATAAAAAATAAATAGATAAATAAATAAAATACTTATGTTCCTCTTCAAATCTTTCTGTAAGTTTTTACCCCCAAGTACACAGCGATCTATTTCCGCTTAAAGAACATCATAAAATTCCTGAGAATCGGCTTCGTGCAGTCCTCGGCTATCTAAAAAATGCACTTTCTGGTTGTTCTCTTTAGAAAAGTTTCAACAAAATTCTGTATTCCTGCTAAAATTTTACTGTTGGCAAATTCCACAAGCTCATAATTTAAAATTAAATTTAAGGAAAAAAAAGATTTGTTTATAAAAACCGTTTGAACTTGGAATACAATAGAAAAGAATGCATATGAAAATAGAGGCGCTTCTTGACGTAAGGGTTGTTATCAACATGGTTGCCGGAAAAATGGTTGTGCGCATGGTTGCCAGAGTTTGGCCTACTCTGAAAATTTGGCTCCTTCTACTAAAGTGGTTACATTAATGCGTAAGTATGAATACGTAACTATAAATATGAATTATATTTGTATTAAATTAATTAAATGCATTATACTTAAATTCTGTTGAAATTTTGAAGAATATTTTTCTCACAGTTTAATGTTACCATTCGGTTAATGTTATCAAAAGAGTCCTAGACCAACGTGATCACATTAAGTTGTACTACTGTATCTACTGTACATGCTTTCCGTCACTGAGAATTTTAATTTTAATCTTATTAACTATTCTCGGATTTTTGCAAATTGTTTTCATTTATTCTTCATGCGTTGCTGATAGTTTACATTTTATCTGTTTTCCTTATGAAAGTCACTAAAATTATTTATAATCATGGTTAAGTTTATTTACTAGTTATTTATAATCTTTGACTAATTTTACTACACAATATTTATCATCATATCAGTTTGAAGGGCTTGTTCGTGTGATATGTAATACATGTGTTACAAATTTCTCTTTTACATAGTTTTTTTTCCCATATATTACAAATTTATTCTTCATTCTACTTTTAAGATATTCACTGAGTTAACAACTACTACCATGTCATTTTGACATTTTCATTTTCCCATAAGAATTATTAACTTATTACATAGATTAAGTAGAATTTATAAAATATGCTGAATGTTAAAACAGGCATGTATCGATGCACTGTTACATAAAATTTGCTTAATCTTCTAGAAAACTTTAGATACTTAAATGCAGGTGTGATTTTTTGGACACTTAAAATACAAGCACCAGATCTACAGCAATAGTCCTCAAAGTTTGTCGACCCATGGAACCCTTAGAATTATAAGGTTTTTTTTTTTTTTTTTCCTGAAACCTTATTCTACCCTTAGAAAAACATATCCTAAAATAATATTTAAAGTAGATCAATATGTTACAGATGTGCTTATATAAAAATAATTAAAGAAAGTATTATTAGTCCAAAGGGGCAATTTGCCCAGAAGGACTATTAATTTCGTTTTAACATTTTGTGTTGATTCACAGCGTTGTTTCACTTTTCAAATTCTTACCACCATATATTGTCACCCTGTATTATATTTAAGGGAATTAAATAATGAAGAATCTGCATAAATGCATGCATGTTTCTCGTATTATGATAAAACAATGGTGCCGAGAGCCATCCAATTTTGAGTAACGTAATTCTCCTGCGAATATGGGCATCTCGAAGCCCAAATTTGAAATTTTGAATTTGTTTTATTATCGATTTCATGTTTTGTAAAACTTTAACGAATTTTGATTAACAAATTCAAAGATTTCAAAGCAAGCAATGGCAACGTTGTACCAAAAAAAAAAAAAAATCTCCAGCGCACGAGACTGTTATCGGAAATTCTAAATATATGCTCATTCTAATTTATTTTGCGATATATTGAGATATTTAAGTAAAAATAGCAAGCAAAATATTAAAAAAGAAACGCCCTTTTGGACGTAATTTAAAATCTGAAACCTTTCAGAATTTTTTTTCTCTTATTAGTCCAAAGGGATTTGAATCCCGAAGGATTATTACTTTCGTTTTGGCATTTTGCGTCGTTTCACT
>KK115487.1:1388-84181 GCA_000611955.2 Stegodyphus mimosarum
TCAGCCAATAATATTATTAGAAAATTTACAAATAGAAACTTAAATTAGCCAACCAGAATGAAGTTGAATCAAGCCTGAATCATTAATCAAATAAATGCCAGTGATATTTTGAGTTTTAACTAATGAATAATGATCACTCTCAGAAACCACATTAACTTTAAGCAATGCTGCTCACTAGAAATCCTTTACGCTTCCATTGCGCAATGTCTTATCAGTAGCCTAATTTACATATCCTATTCCCTAAACTATAAGTCTAATACTGCATTCCGTTGCAGATAATTAACGTAAATTATTACACTATTGATCACTGGTTGAAAAGTTCAATCAGTGAGTAAATTTTAGCACATTAACCTTGTAATTTTGATGAGCTATGAAAGATTCAATGTAAGTTAAAAAATATGTTAAAACAAGATATCGACTTTAATTTGCAATAGGCCCTTAATTCTCTATGTTAATTTGGATGTTTGCCCTTTCCAACCTATACATATTGCAGACTAAAAGTCAAGCAACCAATATCGAAAATTTTAATAGCTAATGAGAGAATAAACCAAAACCTTTAACCTTTTCAAATAGGTTGCGTTGTAGATGCACAATATCAGAAAAACGTTGCAGGCATCCAAATTTAAATATTCCTCGTTATTCTTAGTTGACACACATTTCAGTTATCCAACACAAAATAAATTGGCAGCAATAAGCGGGCCTGTTACAAAATGTACTTTTTTTACTCTTTTTATGGTAAGTTTTTCCTTGGATATGACTCTGTATAACAGAGCTTGTTTTTAAACTGAACTGTGGCACAGATAGAGAATAACATGTGTAGTTCTGGAATAGCATACAAATTATTAGTTTATTTTCTGACTATGTTTTTATGACATTGAATTTAAAATATAACATAAAAACTTTCAAATAAAATTCTAATTTAAGCAAAAATGATCATTTTTAATTATATTTTTTGAATTGAATTTTCATTAAAAGTAATAAAAATAGTCTCTGTTAATTAATATATATTCTCCAAAAACCTAATATTGTAATCACCTATGGAGATTTTTATTGATTTTTCCTGATTCTTTCACTAGCTTGAAACTGATTTTACATTATACAATTAGAAAACTTACTGTGTAGATACTGCGCAGCATTTATCTCATTGAAAAATGGAAATAACTCGTACTCTTGCTGCGTGACCAAATATGTAATCGCTATGATCATTTTAACCACCGCATAATTAGTAGCCCGTCATCATGAATCATTGATGTCTATAGTCAGCATCTGTAATCTCAAGCCTTCATAGATACTGACTATAGCAGTTGCTAGCATGCACAGTTCATACATGAACGTCACGTATTCAGCATTAATATCCACTGTCTTGAATGGAACGTAAAGCATTAAGAGCGTAACGGTTTAAATTATTATCATTTCATGATATGTTCTGTAAATGAGTTCATTAAATTTGATAAAAAAAATAAAACTTACCAGTGTAATTTATATTTATGTTGAAGACACTTTCTCGTTTGAAAATTAACAATTTCATATATTGAGTTTCTTTTCTTTTTTTCGTTATCCTCTCAGTTTTTGTATTTAACTGTATTTTATTAATTTATGTGTAGTTAATGGAATAGTAATTTTGAAGTATTTTATTTCGAAACCTTTTTCTTAGCATTAGATTTGTATTTAGACAGCATTTTTAAAATGTCAAAAATAAATAGATAAGGTGTTACGTATGAAAATGTTTTATCTTGCTTATAAATACTCTCATGCAAATGATATTGTTCTTTATTTAATGACATTTATTTACAGAGAAAATAAGCATGTGTATGTATGTCTTTTGAAAAATCTTCGTCTCAGTCTTTTTCCCCAAAAAGACATATGGAGCTATGATAAAATATACACAATATTCAAATTATTGAAATTTTAAAATATAAGGAGTGATTAAAAATATCTGACTAAAAAGGAAAAAGGCAGATAGAGAGACAGAAAAATAGAGAGCATTGAGGAAATAAAAGGCGCTGTTGAAAGATTGATAAAAGGGTTCTGCTAGTGTAAACCGTCATTTCCCGTGCGGATTTTGAGTAATATTCATTGTTACACGAACGGGAATCTCGTCGATATGCATTTCATCTATGGTGCTCCGTACAGAAACGGAGAAGTTGAAAGTAGCTTCTCTATTTTAGACACAACCCCATAGATAAAATGCATGTCGATGAGTTCTGAGTACGAGGAGAGATGCATAATTCTTCGAAATTCGCACGGCGAATGAGAATTTACACCAGTAAAATGTTCTTACCTACAAATCAATCGCTATCTATACTATCTCATTATTTGAGCACACACATTCCATTTTAAAATATGTTCATTTTGACCTTTTGAACAGCTATTTTTGACTCAACCCGTATATATTACATAATGGAGCTCTTTTGGAATAATAAATAATAAGTTCGAGAAATTTATGAATTTATTAGTAAGTAATGCATAATACGCGGCCATTCTGAAAATATCTTTACTGCCTGCTTTAAAAATTTAGTTGCCTAATATCCATTCATCTTTACCTTCCGGACTGAAAATCAAAGTTACTTTCTAGATATATTCTACCTTAATCTTAAGGATTCCTTTCTGTGACATAGCGGAAGTTTGACAAATCCATTTTCCTAATGGACCCTAATATTTAATGGACGCTAACACAAGATCTCTTTTCTATTACTCCAAGCATGAAATTTCCAAGGATTTGGATTACGTTCGAGTGACAGAAATTTTGCAAAGATTGTCAGTTAATTCCAAAACTTCGGGAAAATGAAAAGTTCACAAGCTTGTGACTGAACATAGTTGTTAAAGAGAAGTAAGATTTTTACTTCACTGCTGAAAATTACAGAGCCGTTGTTCTCTGTTTAGGGACACATAATTGTTTTCTATACTCACTTCCAAAAGATAAGCACGGAGAGGAAAATGCTAATTTCCGGAAGCCAATCAGATTTGAAGATGATGCAACTCGCAGCAGAGGTAGATGGAAGTATGCAAATATGTTACGTAACAGCCAATCGCGCTTTCATGTCAAGAAATATGCAAAAAAGGCAGTCTTATAAGACCCAGTTTTATGAAAAGTTACAGAAGTTGATTTTAAGTGCTGATAGAAGGTGTTTAAAACTTTCGTACAATTTGTTTTCAAGATATACGTGTTTCTATGACTTCCAGAAGACGAATGGAAATTTTGAGCGCTGGCGTAATGTGGGGCGCATTGAAGCAGGACAGTCGATCACAGATGTTGCACTTTTCCTCGGCGTTCATCATTCTGAAATTTCACGTTTAAGGAAACAATTCCAAACCACACAGACAGTTGTCCGAAGGCCCGTAGCCGGTCGCTCAAAGGTTACAACCCCGGCGGAAAATCGATATATTGCTATTGTAGCTAAGCGGAATTGCAGAGCGACCTTCAGCCTTAGTGATATCTATGGTTACAGCGTCCATTGGTAAGGCGATATCTGCTGCTACTGTACGCCGAAGATTACATATGAGTGGACTGTACGCCCGGGTACCTCGAGCTTGTGTTTATCGTCTAATCAAGAGTGTAGTGGCCCGATTAAAGGCCCGATTACAGTGGTGCCGGGAACATGCCAATTGGAATGTGTCTGACTGGGGCAAAGTCATGTTTACTGATGAATCAAGATTTGCTCTGGAGCCAGATGACAAGCGTATAAGGCGTAAACAACGAACACGCAATCAGTCCCAAAACATCACGCATTCCGAGGCGGAAGCATTATGGTGTGGGCAGGGATTTCATTAGGATAACGCACCGACCTGCACATCTTTAAACGGGGTTCTTTGACGGCTGACCGGTATCGAGATGAAGTCCTACAACCCATTGTGAGAGTGTACGCTGCAGCAGTTGGCTCTACTTTTGTTTTAAAGGGCGATAACGCACGTCCCCATAAAGCTGACATCGTCGATTACTACCTGGAAAGTGAAGGGATTGCGCGTATGGCGTGGCCAGCATATTCGCCTGAACTTAATCCCATTGAAAATCTTTGGGATGCTCTCGGCCGTGCTTATCTTCATGTTTCCCACCTCCAGCCACTCTTGTTGAGCTGGAAACTGCTCTACAAGAAGAATGGGGATTGCTTAATTCTGCAGTGGTTGACCACCTAACTGAAAGCATGGTCACAAGGTGTGAACTTTGTATACAGATGAGGAGGGATCAGATACCCTATTAATGTCCTTTTTTTCATTTAATGCTGTTTATTTTCACTTTATACATAATTCTGTTTAAGTCTTCAGTATGTCATTATCTGATAACTTACAAAAATTTAATATTGTTTTCATTTCTGTACATAATTATTGATTTTGTTTTATGCATAAATATATATGTTACTTTCCTGCCAAATTTTGTGTCAATCAAAGCAGTATTTGTTGATTTGTTTTGCATTTTACATCTTCGTGCTTAACCTTTGGAAGTGAGTGTATCTTCCTTAAACAAGGAAGTCCTATAAAAATTATTTAGCTGGAAAATGTTTTTCCTTTCCTTGATTCCGTTCGGATTTCAAAATTTAAACTTTAGATTGCCTTAAAAACTACATTCATGTGGCATAAATTACTAGAATTGGTTGTAAAGGAAATATCTGTAATATGAGCTAAAATATAATGCATTACATTTAACGCCTGGAGAATAATTTATTTATGTTGCCATCACATGAAAGGCAGCTAGAGAATCGCCTCCTCCTATTTACTAATCTAAATTAAGTCAATGTATTTTCAAACTGGGAAAAATTATGATTTTTAAATAATTTAACAAAATATTATGGAAGAATGGTATTTATCTGCTCGCGAAAAGCAAAATGAACTACATACACCCCTTAATCTTTAAAAAATTTAAAATAGCTTATTTTTTTAACGCACATTAACAAATTGCTGAATACCTTCAAAAACACAAAATACATCTTATTTAATTTTTAATGCAAGTTTGATGGGAGTAAAGTGTACTTTTAAGATTATAGTTCAGCTTATACTTGAGTAGAAATATAACGTAAACTATTAATGGAACCTTTGAGTCGAAGTACTTAAATTATATTAATAAAAATCCACAGCAAGGTCTAACGTTCTTTCCTTTAGATATTTTAAATCATTCATTAAGCATACATTTAGTTAGCGTTACACCCAGCATAAACGAAACTCGTGATTAAGAACTACGATAATGCTAAATAGTGCTTTTGAGTACATATGCTTATATTACGTATATTTGAAATAAATTAGTTAGAAATATATTTTGAGCGTATATAAAATGTAAGAAAAAGTGAAAGAAATTTAGGAAATAATCTTATTTACATGTCTTCAGAAACTTAACACTTTTATGAAGCGTAATATTTAATAGGTTTCTCAGTAAAGCACAGAACTGGATAAAGGAAACACCACAAAGAAAGGAAGCACTCAAATGTGGGAAAACATATACATAAGGTGAAAAAAGTTCTACCACATTAAAAATTAAGCTAAATTTATTTACAGTTATAAAAAATAAAAATTATAAAAAGATTTTTAAAAACATGAAGCTTTGAAGGGAGAATGGAACGTCTCGCCGTTCATTTTCCATCAGCTTTCTCTCTAATATTAAGCTCGTACATGTCGGTGGCCCGACATTAGCTATAATTATAGCTACAGTTACAATTGGCCGTTTCCTACATACTTTAATTTCAAGTCCATATTCAGAAGCAAAAGAAAAAAAGGACTTCAAACGTTTGCCACCTTCAGTCTTTATTTTTATCAGGAATTATGATACCTCTTAAATAAAGCCAAACATGACATTAGATCCTACAAAACGGAAATTACAAATATTTGTAGCTTCGATTTTTAAGGATAAGGTTGCTGAAGGCGAAGTAATGAGACCGAAACATATCCGCAGAAACTTACATTATCCATTATGTGTGACGAACGAAGTGTATGTCGGCTATTTGTGTCAATTTTAAAGTGGGGGAAACCATTTTCTAAATCAATGGAAGTAAACGTGCTCTCTTCTTGTAATTTATTAAGTAAATCTGCAATTTATAACAAATGATATCGATCATACACTTGTAGAGACATTAGGATTTTTTAAAGTAGGAGATGTGAAAAATGAGCAATGCCCTTGCCGGGAACGGACGTCTCGAATATGCGCCCAGCGTGCTGACCACTACACCACGAAAGCATGTAGGAAGGCGGGAGAAATACCAAAATATATTATATACTTCCCCTTTTAAAGGGCGCTTGGGGATTAGGGGACCCAGTCGCCAAATCCTGGAGGTGAAGAATCATCATCTACCATCTTTTTTTAGTCAGGACGCCAGTGTATTAGGATTTTTTTCAAGTAGGACACTTGAAAAATGAGCAATGCCCTCGCCAGGACTCGAACCACGAACCAACGCGCCGAACCAATTTTCCTCAAAGTTATTCGTACAAATGTTCACAATATCACGCATTATAATCAGTAGTTATACTTCAAACTACTAAAAACGTTAAATAAAACGCAATGCACAGCGCATTTAAAGAGAACGCTAATCCAATCTCACGCTGAATTCGTAACAATAACAACAGCAGCTAGCTAAACAACTGAGTTGAGACGTTCTCTCTCTGGCCTTTTAAAGCTTTCACTCGGTCGCCATAAATTTCTAGTAATTTTCTGCATATCGAGATTTCTGGAAAGCAATAAGAGGATGTAATTACGGTTGCAGCTAATATAGTGTTCAATTACATTTATTTAATTTAAATACAAATTATCGAGATAAACTTAATGTTAAATGCACGTGCTCCAGTATTTGTACTTTTCCGGCATAGCTTTCCCTTAAAATTTGTCTCGCGCAACATTGCACGGGGGAAATACAACAATTTTAATTATAATTCTACTAAAATTAGCTTTCTAAATACAAAATTTGTAACAATATCTTCATTTCACTAAAACATATTTATTCCTTTACATGATAGTCATGCTCAATGTACATGACTCCTCTTCTATGGTCGTTATATTTATGCTGACACAACCAATGTGTTTATATTATCTCTTACATTTATCCCTAATCCACACTACATAATACATTTATACTGTGCAACTAAACTCGGATACACCCTAACACTTCGAGCTTTCTTAATGCAAAAAACCAACGATGCCTTAGTTAAAAGTGTTGATTGTAGAAACTAATTTTTTCTTCTTCTGTACTTAAATTTTTCAAATCCCCTTTACAGAATTCAAACGCATTTACAAGATTCACTAATTTTTTACAGCACTCAGTCTATCTCATGAAAATATTTAACTTTCATATATATTACCAGAGGCGATCTGTGTGATTACAAGTTTAGCTTTAATTCGAGTACTTGCAACTATTCAACAATTGTGTAAAATACTCTCATGTGTTATTATCTCCTTGATTTTAGAATTCCATTTTACATTAAATATTAAAAAGGAATTTCATTTAGCTTTTAGAATGTCCTTTGCCTCCGATTTTTCTTTCAACTCGTTCTTTCTCCTCCGGCATCACTCCTGGAGAACTGTGTCGGTCGTCCTGAAGTCCTCGGCAGGCGCGCTACTTTGTAGATGATTCCAAACTCCTGAGAAAACTCAATAGTCATCGACAAATGTCCAGGAGCTTTTGAAGCGTCTTCGCCTTCTATTTATGTCGTCGGGAATGTACATAAGGTTGGTTATCTTTGGCCTTGACTCCTTCATTTCCTTATCGGCTTGCTTCCGTTTCCGTCAACGATCTTGCGGTTCATTATCCTTCCGTGGCTGGTTGCTACTCGTCTGTGCAATATCTGCATTTTGCCTCTTTTACTATATTCACTAGTTTCTTCTTTTCGCTTTCGTACTGCGAGCTACCCGCTTGGAATTCCGATGTTAAGTCTGATCCTCCATCACTATTTTCTTTCGATGTTTTGCAACTAGGCGTTGCTCACAATGCCCTTGCTGGTCACGTTTCTTATTCACAGTGGCACGACTGTCTCTCCTTCTGAACTTTTTAATAGGATTTTCTTCGAAACTGGAGTCGCATCTCTCTGGACAACATTTATTTCCGTTTGAGGCGCATCACAGTTTTAAGGCAATTTTGAGGGATGAGTTACTTTAATTTGGTTGAAAATATCCCTCAAGTTATATAACTTTACCATTTAAAATCTGCTTCCGAAGTCAAAGCTTCATGGAAAATTCTTTAGCAAGAGAACACGAAATAATTTTTCAATTCAGAGAATTGAAATAATTATTAATGATTTATAGGTCATAACTGTAATAGTTTTGGACATTTATCTGAATTTTGTCGATACAAACACTCTAGTCCCATCCGTTTATCTTGCGGTAATTTTGGTCCACGTTATGCAGTATAGTGGTTAGATATGGTGATATAGAGGTTTACTGCTAATCCAAAATCAAAAGTGTGGGTTCACTGCCCGCACAAGGCTTGATTATAGTTTGACGTCTTTCCTGTTTTTAACCGATATAATATGGGCGCACCCCTTGCGAGGCATCCTAATCAACGCTGTCATTGATGAGACAGCTAAACGACTAGCAAGTTTGGAGTTCCCAAAGAATGATTTCGAAGACATTTCCGCTTGTTGGATAAAGATCCTTAGAGTTATTTATTTTGTTGATTTTAATCATGCGACTAGATTCATACTTGAATTAGATTACTGTTACTAAACGATTCTCTGCCTCCAAGAACAACCGGAAATCAGCTAGGAGGAACCAGGATTTCAGTGCTTTCATTTTTAAGAATCTAGGGCATATAATAGATTACTACGAAACTCAAGACAGAATAAAATTATCCAATAATTTTTTCTCTTATTGACTTGTAGTTCTTGTAGGTATGTAACTAACACTCTAGTTTTCCTGTAAACTGAATGGAATTTGAATATACAAAAATAATGAGAAATGAGGTTATTATTTACCAAATGTTGTTATTACAGTGGGTAAATCTTTTTGTGCATGGTGTGTCATATACTTTGCCTTTACAAGGGAATAGTACCTGAAAATATAATTTAAGAAAGATGTATCTGCTTTCTCTTATAAAGCTGCTGAAGTATTTGATTAATATTTCATTTTTAAGGAAAAATTATGCAGAAGCATCGAGAATAAGGTTGACTTCACTTTTATTTGATTTATTCACTTAATTTATTTTTAAGAGAATAAATAATAGCAGGACTGTCAGAATGTTTTATGGATTAGCATAGAAAAAGTAGCCTTTTCTTATTCATTCGTCTTTTATATTTAATAGAGCTTCTATCCGAAAGTATAGTACCTACCGAAAAAAAGTAACACAAGAGAAGGGAAGTGATCAAAGGAACAGAAAATGACCTTCTCATTCATTTGTAGGGTTATTTATCTTGACTATTAGAAGCGCATTGCATTTGACTAAAGGAAAAGAATAACGTGTGGGAAATGAAGTCAATGGGTTGACATAAAAAGAGTTACTTTCTTATTTTTGTTTGGGTTTCTTAATAAGTTCCTAACTCAAATATATGGTCTTACAGAATGGTTGACAGATACTGGTAAAAAATAAGTTACTGCAGGTTTATTTATATGCATTTAAAGATATTAAAAAGAAAGAACTATTTTGTTTATTTGTCAATAATCAAAATGAGGATATTATTCAAAGAAACTGGCATTTCAGTACAGTGTTTTAATTCAGTATTTAATGCACTCAGATCAAATATAAAACATTTTAATGGAGTTCGAGTTTTAGCAAGTAAATAAGTTGGATTATAAAGCATTAAAATGCTTTAGAGTTGAAACTAATATACATATTTTCAGCCATAAATATTAGAGAATCTACAAGACTACTACTTGAAATGTTTACAAATGTTATTATATACTGTATTTAGAATTAATTCCACTTATAGTTGAAATACAGTACGGTAATTTAAAATACACTCAAACCTGTTTCGGGGCAGTCTTTTTTATACGATTTTTCTTGTGCGGTATATGAAAATTTCAATCAAATTGGAACTTAATTGGCGAAGTTATCAATAAAGAAAAATAAAGGAGCTTCAATCTTGTATAATCTGGCTACAGAGACACATACAAGCGTTTAGAGAAACAACAGTCGTCGCAGAAACTGATCACCGACTTCATGATAACTGATAAAAAGGGAACTCTAAACGACTGTATTTTTTATAGCTACTCGTGAAGTTTTGTGCTATTTTTTATGCGTTTGTTTTTGTGGTCCCTATCCACGGCACGAAAACACGTTTGAGTGTACGATAGATGGCATTTATTCCTAACTGTGTGATCCTAAAATCAAGTGAAATATACAAATCCACGGAAGCATTAAAAATATTTTTGAAAGTCTGTAATTCATTTCTTCCATATTTGGGTCAAACTCCAAGCTTCTGAATTGTATTGACACTCGCGATAAGTCCTTTGGCAAGTATCCACTCTTTTGGACGAATTTTGTGAACTTATGCGTAAATAATGTCAAATATGCTGAGAGATGAACGGTGGCTGTTTTTTCTTTCAAACAATATCGGTAATTTTTTCTTATTCAAGTCCATGTAAATAATTGTAAATGAAATAAGTACACATATCAGAAAGCGTTCAAAGCTCATGTCAGCTTTACCTTGACTTGCGTTTTTTCGTCTGTTTCTTTGCATCGAACTTTTGTTTTTTAAAAAAACATCTTTTTAAAAATGGAAGGGAAACTCTTCTAGTTTTAACAGTTAAACGTAGTGACGTTTAGCGATTTTTGTTACATTTTAGCCTTAATTCTATTATCGTTTTTAAGACAAAAATATCAAAGTTACGAGTTGCGTTCTTTAATTATAATTTCAGCTCTCTTTCATTTTTCATATTCCATTTTCGTCTAAGACTTAGCAGCGACTAGAAGGGCAACTTTAACAGAAATATTCTTTTTAACTTGCTCTACTAATATCCAAATGGCTAAAAGAAGCTAAACTTCGGCTATTTTTTAAGATAAATAGGTTTCTAAACTTGCATAAGCTAAATATTTCATCTCGGGCACGATTCTGCGTAAACACGCTACTTCCATAGGATTTCAAAGTCACTCCATGAGTATATGAATAGGAATGTGTTTCTCCTTAGAAACGTTCTCCACGAAAGTACCCTCCTTTTAAGCAAAGAGTCCATTATCATATTGCTGCAACCAATTTATCAACCAGTCAATGTTTTGATTCCATATACTCTACGACATATATAATTCTGAAATTTCAATTTATTATTATAATTCAGGGAGAAGAGAATTAAAAAACGTATAAAATCAAACTTACTTTACGTAAAGTTTAGCCTTTGTAGACTACAAACGATGACCTTTCGGTCTTTATCTTAGAAAACAAGAACACTATAGTACAATACAGCAGCAATAGTAAAACTGAAATTAGTTTTTATTTGTCAAAATTACTTGTTGTTAGATTAGTACAGCAATAGTAAAATCGAAATTATTTTTTATTTGTCCTAATTACTTGTTGTTATATTTAGAACTTACCAAAACATAAATACCATTCCTTACTTGTAATTGCCTGGAAAGAACTTAGTACATCCAAATTGAATAGCAAATTACATAGCAACATAATAACTCGGCTTTTAGTTCAGGCAGCTTACAAATGCAAGTATACTAACAAAAGCCAGAACTCACAGAAACCAGCACAACTATCCAAATGGGAAGATACAGCTTCACTGGTTGAGTTATCAACTCTTTCTTTACTTAAATGTTCGCTCAGTACTGAAACTCGCTCCATTTACATTCCTGGTAGAATTGTTGGAAGGCATAGAAGACAGATTTAAGATAAAACTATAAGATATTTCTCCCGCCTTCTTCGCATGCTTTCGTGGTGTAGTGTTCAGCACACTTAGCGCGTATTCGAGAGGTCCGTGGTTCTAGTCCCGGCGAGGACATTCTTCATTTTTCACGTCTTCCTGCTTCCACAATTACCTAATGTCTGTACAGTGGCACCCGAACTAAAAGGGTGGTGGGTGATGATTCTCCACCGCCAGGATTTGGAGACTGGGTTCCCTAATCCCCAGTCTCCCTTTTGGGAGGGATATAAGGTATTTCTTTCACCTTCTTAGCATGCCTTCGTGGTGTAGTGGTCAGCACACTCGGCGCGTATTCGACAGGTCTGTGGTTGGAGTCCATTGCTCATTTTTCATCTCTACTGCTTTCAAAAATTACTTAATATCTCTACGAAACATAATGTGTTTTTAAAATAAACCTTAAAAACGTTTTGTTTACTTTTGGCCTTTGTAGTAGAGTGACTAAAGAGCGTCAAAAAAACTACCTTTGTCTGATCGATGACTAAATTTATGGTGTTTGGAGCTAAAGTGGCAGCGCTTTTGGAATATCATTGGGCGAATTTTTTGAACTTCAGACAAAAGTTTGAAATTCCAGAAACTTTTTAAGTGAAGAAAATTTGCAGAGAATTTATTTGTTTAAAAGCATATGAGATGCATAAATCTCAAAATGAGGAAATTAAGCATAAATTTCTGTATTGAAGGACTGCGACCATTTTCAGGTAAAGGTATTCACGTTCCTTTCCTTTTGTTATTTAAGAAAACGTCAAAGATTTTTCAAGATTCCGAATGCAAATATGAATGTTTTCTGGAGAGAGCAAGAATTATAAAACCATTTAACGAAATTCGCCTAAGAAATTTATCAGATCAATCATAGCAACCTAACAAAAAAAAATATTCAGATTTCAACTTGCTATAAAAAAATTCCCTTGCTAAAATAAGCGGAATTCAACCCTAAAGATGGAATAATCTTTTAACGAATATGCCACATTTAATAATGACGAAGTGATAGGTAACGGCAGTTTGTCAGAAATATTATCCCTGTACCATCTGCAAACACCAGATGCAGTTATCATGTGCTATTATTTTGTTATATATTACCAATCATAATTAAAGCTTAAGAAATTGTTAAGCTATTATCAAGAAAAATATAACGCATAACTTTCGTCAAAACTCATAGAGAAATTTATCAGAATTTGACTCGGTCGGAAAACTTTAACAAGAAAATTAATTACTCCTCCTAAGGAGTAATTAATTATTCTGTAATGTAATTAATTATTTATTATTAAGACTGCTATCATTTAACTTTAGCATTCCATAAGTTAATTCCGTTAATTCCCTAATTTAGTGTTAAAAAGCCTGGAAAAGGGCTATAAAGAACAATATTGTGAGGTTTATATTATTTTCACTAATGGTTATTTTAATTTATTAGCTTTTTCTGTCATTTCTTGCTTCTTTCGCGTTTCTTTGTCAGGATGTAAATGAGTTAGAGTGAACGAGAGTGTATTTAAACTAAGTAAGGAAAAGGTTAGTCAGAGCGTGATTCGCTGTTGAGTGCGCACGTTGTTGTTTCTACCAAATTTTAAATTCTGAATCTCGGCTTCTGAGTCAACCTGCTAGATTAAATTAATTACTAGCTTATCTTTAAATTTAGTTTAGTTTACCATTATCTTAAGTTTTGTCCTCACAAGTGGATGGTGATTTGTAAGCACAAAGCCTATACCATCTGTAAATAACTGAGTTCAATAAAAGGGTCTTTTACTGCCTTCTCCTGTTGTATTTATCTTCCATGTGAATTTGGTAGATTTATTATTAATTTAGTAGAAATCACAACCTGCATCTTGTCTATTTTCGAGACATCTGTATCGCTTTTGGATTTAAAGTTCCATAACAAGAGTCCATGTGGATTACTGAATCAATGTTTAAGTGCACCGGATTGCTTTCGAAGGTAACTCAGTGGTGCTTGAAGTCTTTTACATTATATTCTTTTCCCACAGGTTTATTAGCTTCCCGAGAGTTATCTAGGAAGGCTTCCTTCTAACACTAAGACCTAAAGATGGTATTCCCGCTAGAATTTGTAGGGCTCCTGTTGAAGTTGTGCAATAGGCCGTGCAGATACGCAGTAGGAACGGACGCAGATACGCTATAGGAACGGATTGATGTAATGGTAAGCTTTAGATGTTGGTTGAGATTTCATTCCACGCAGTAACACCGTATAAGATGGCTCATTCTGCAACTGTTAGGTACCAATGCCTGAGAAGATACCCTGGCATCCTCTGTTTAAGAGAAGACATTCACTGCATTGAGTTTACCAATAACTGAGATCATTGCTTAATGTGCTTTATGTGTGGTAACCATGAGAGTTTATTATCAGTATGCTGGCCTTAATATTTTATTTGCTGCATCCATTTAATGCTTTTTCGATTACGCGTAACACATGGATTGGTCTCTTCAGCCAATTACAAGTGTGTCGTTCCTATGGAGATAACAGTTCCTGGGTATTTGGCCAATCTACAGATTTACCGAAACTTTCCTGTGCTTTTGTTTGCAGGTTGCTAACTCTGAGACCACCTGCAGGAAATCATCAGCATAAGCAATCATGCAAATTAGGTCACTGTTCTCATAAACAGGGAATGCCGTGTTGGCGACAATGTCCCACAACGTTGACCAAGTTTAATTTGCATCTTTACTATATGCTCCATTTTCGTCATTTACTTGCTCATTCCACAAAAATTATGCAAATTTAAGTGGAAAGCAGATTAGTATAAATTAATGGAATGAATTGGAACTGTATCAGTGCTTTGATTAACGAGCCATCTTATTCAGTGCTATGTGGAAAGCAGAAATGATAATAAAAGCAGAATAATAAGGTAACTGAGTTAATTCATATAAAATATCAAAATTTGTTATCATTTAAAATAGAGTAATATGTTAGTTTATTGATACTTGTTAATAAAAACCTGAAATACTAATTTTGTATAACTATAGAATAAATGTGAGCTAGATTTTTCAGTAAATGAATTAGTTAAAAAAGATCGATTGTTTGCTTACAGAATGTAAGCTTGTATTACGCGATTACATAAAGTATTTCGGTCCCATTTTAGAAAACTATAATTATATGCACTATTCAATTATAATAACGTAATAAAAATATGGAAACTGCAATCAAGAAACCACAGAGTTCCAAAGATTCTGATATATCATTTTAAATATAATCTAAGTAGTTTTGCTTTCCTGCCTGCGGAGCAAGAATGCGAGAAAAGTTGTTTTACAGTATTTCCTACTAATCATTCTTCCATCGCACCCTCTATCGATACTTTGCTGAATTTTTTCCGCTCTGTAACTTAAAAAATAATAAAAATAATAAATACATAAATAAGCCTAACTGAAAGCCCTTTTTTTTCATATGATAGCATTATTTAGCCAAGCAATGGGGTAATTTATTTGTTAAAATTAATTACAAATTTATCAATGAAGTTTTTTTTAGTATCATGTCAATTCTTTTCATGTACTGGTTTTAATTTGTAAATGAAGATATGAATTTCCTAACTGTTAAGTCTGATTGAGTTAAGCACTCCAATATTTATTAAATTATTAAATCATACTTTAAACATATTTGAAAGCAGTAACAAAGTTCCCACTTAAACTCTTCTCCTAAATGATTATACTGTTGCGTGCGTACGGGTTCGTAATGGATTGAATGCACAAGCCGATAAAAAGTTAATAAAATGTATTCTTCTCCCAAGAAATATAACTAACTTCTGAAATATTTCCTCAGAGATATTCGTACCATATCACAATATCTGAAACGTTAAACAGAACTCAATTCAAAACAGAGAAACTAATTCAATCTCACAGCGCATTCGCTACAATCAAATAATAGCATTAAGTAAACAAAGAGTTCGCTTAAAAAAACAGCAACTGAGCTGAGGTTTTTTAGTTCGGCTTTTATAAACTTTTAATTATTCACGAGAACATTCTGGTAAAATCTATTTTCTCGATTTTTCTGGATAGCAACAGGAATTACGAGATATTTATTTATTAAATATTAAATACACGCGCTCTTGTATTTTTACTTTTCCGACGTAGCTTCCTCCTCAAATTCGTCTGCGTTGCACGGGAAAATAAAACAATTTTAATAAGAATTCTAAATAAATAACTAAATAAATACGAAATCCGTAGCAATACGATATGTTAAGTCATTATATGTATATAGATACATAAATACACAGAAACATAAAAAAATTGTATTGATCCATTATCGAATAATACATTACTGTACTTTTGTTCGGTTATGTCCTGGGTCACGTGTATGGATACAAACCAATTTTTCTTAGAAAGTAATCCACGAATACATCTGTTTATTCAATTTTATCTACTATAGTTTGAAAGTTTTTATATTTATTTATCCTTCATCTTACTATTTTTATCTTTACTGTCACTTCTGCTTTCGTCGGCTTCCATCAGGTTGCAACTTAGTTAACGTGTATATAAAAACAAAATTTTTAAAGTTTAGAGTGAGTCTTTCCAACAAAGTTGTGTAAATAACTGTTCTTAAAAAAAGAAATCAATTAATTTTCAAACAAATGAAAGGTTCGTAATGCAAAATTCAAGACCTTTTTAGCGTATTTTGAGATAAAATACTCTTAGAATACAATCAGCCTTAAAAACCGATTAATATCCGACCACCATTCTTACTACAAATTTAACAAAATGTTTTATTAATACTTTTACCATCAATAATGTTAAATCTATTAATAACTTTATTACTTGGACACCATACTTGTTTTACGTAAAGAACCATCTTTTGTCACCACACCTAATAGCAGCGTAAATGATTTGACTCAGAATTAAAATAAAATTCGTCCACAACCGTCTGGATTTACAGGAATATATCAATATTTAACAGGAAATAATTACAGGCTGATTAAAAATCGGAAGTTTTTTTATACTTTTGGGCACTCTTTGTGAAGTATTCTTGGGAGTAACTTCAAACTGCTATCAACGACATATTACTTAATTAGCGACAACATCTAGATTTTTGCCAGAAACTAGTATTTCCATCAAATTTTTTATGTTTCAATACTAAAGACTTCCTTTTATATGGTATTTCTCCCGCCTTCTTCGCATGCCTTCGTGGTGTAGTGGTCAGCACGCTCGCCGCGTAACCGAGAGGTTTGTGGTTCGATTCCCGGCAAAGGCGTTGCTCATTTTTCACCTCTCCTGCTTCCGAAATAACGTAATGACTCTACAACCTAAGAAGTTACTTTAATTTCGTTATTCAGTTAAACTATTTTTTAAGAAATTTAATATACTTCGCTTTCCAGGAAACAATATATCATAAAGTCGCAGGAAATAGCTCAGCGATTCATGTTCCTTCTCAAACTGTTTTTTTGTCGGTGGCTCTCAAAACTCGCGTTAGACTACAAATTACAACGCGATAAACTACGCATCATGTGTTTTTCTTTTCTTACAATCTGTCTATCGATAAAATCTTGTGCCATCTTTTAATGTGTCGGTTTCTTTTATCAAAATACTAATTTCCTTGATCTCAAATTCTGTAAGCAACATCCTAACGCATCCGGTTAGGAAGGGCAGCCATTATTATTCCTGTCTTGTCTACAAGCGAAACTAGCTGAGTAATGAAAAGCCAGTAAAAATTCGCAAGAGAGCATCTTATTTCTATACAATGACTTAAAATGGAACACAAAAGAACTTTCAACATCAATCATTGTCTAGTAAGGAGGCCTTGAGCCTGGATTATCCAGTGCCTAAGCAAAGGACATACCAGGATTAAATGAGTCGAAGCAGTCGATAATTGAATCCTACATTTGCAGAATGAAAGAAATGTATTAGAGTCACCAATCAGCGGAACTTGAGGGCAACGTGGAAGGCAAGGGAGTTGCAATTTTCTGCATGACCTGACTTTTATTTGGCTTTCAGTTGTGCTGCTCTGAATGAAAATCTTGTTCTTTCTGCTAAAAACGTACGTAGGAATATTCTTTCTCTTTTTGTCAAAAATGGGAAATAATCTGATAATTAATTATCTGTGACAGTTTCCTTGAAGTATAAACAACTTCAAAACTAAACAACTGTATTATTCTTGTTTGTATTTTAGACGATACTTTATATGACGAATCCTTTCCTGAATTTCAAATGAGGCCTTTACGTACTTTAAAGGGATATTAAACCTTTTTTTTACACTACGAGTTATACAACCAATTACATCACGGAAGCAAGCATAAAACAAACAAATAACACTGTAACACTGTTCAATTTGATTCTTATAAATTTTGTGTAGAATGCTGGTGAAAGTAAAATGGTAGCAGAAATTAAATTTCAAGATAATTCCTTATCTTTAAAAGAATAAAAACTGGAGGAAATCAAAATATTACCAAACAGATATTTTAAAAGGTATATTAAAAAGCCTTTAAAATAATTTTCCCAATATATTGCTTGAAATTATGTTAAACTAACTAATTCCAAACAAACTGTAGAAAAACTTCGAAAACTTCATAGTTTGTCTAAAACTGGTCATTCAAAAATCTTAGTTGCTGATTCTTATTTGTTGAAATTATATTTTAGAGTTTTTATTCTGCAGGGTAAATTCACAGAATCCATTATTACTCAACTTGTGAACATGTTACTTAACTATTCCTAAACAGAAGAAAAAAGATCATTTGTAACATTTGAAAATAATCCTTCAGTATTTTGAGGCACATTCTACATACTGGACAAAATCACGCGTATTTTACAGAGAAAAATATTTAAAAGAAACCCTTGGAATATAAAAAGAGCCCACGCGAACTTCGCTTTAAATGAATTCCCTGCAACTATATTTTAATGAAATAAAAATGTGCTTTTAAGGAGTTTTTGCAATTATAAAAAAAGTTTTTTTATGCTGAAAAATCCTAGAATAACGAAACGAAACTTTTTTTGGCTCAATTAAATTTGAACGTTAAATCACGAGTCACAAGAAGAAAATTCAAGTGCCGGTGTGTAAGCTGACTAACTCTTGCATATATTTTTTCAGTGATGTTATTAGAAATAGGAAACTAAATGACGTCCCTAAGAAACTTTCTCCTGCTACTTTTTAAGAGTCCTAAAAAGGTAGTTTGCATGCGTACTAAGAGCTGCAGCTCATTTGGGACTGATTAATACTTTCCCCTTGAATAATTTTAACTCCACTATATGCGAGGCAGTTTTAATTAATGGGAATGGATCCATTTTATAGTGCAATGGAAGACATGTTTTTGTAGTATTAAATGAACATGTCTTTAACCGCATTCTATCAGACACTTTTAGACAAAAGCTAAAATTTCCCCAAATGAAGGAATAAAGACAGGTAATTCATTGATCAAGGAAACGCGCACGTAGACTCTCAGCTTAGGAGAGAAATGGCATCATAGAAGACTTTCAGTCCATATAAAGACTCGCTTGCATTGTAGAGACATTAGGTTATTTCGGAAGCAGAAATGATGAAAAATGAGCAACGCCTTCGCCGGGAATCGAACCACGGACCTCTCGGTTACGCGTCGAGCGTGCTGGCCACTACACCACGAAGGCATGCAACTTCCCTTTTTAAAGGGCGACTGGGGATTATGGGCCTCACTCGCCAAATCGTGGTGGTGGAGAATCATCATCCACCGCCTTTTAGTTCGGGCGCCACTTTTAGAATCATTAGGATTTTTTTGGAAGCAGAATAATGAAAAACGAGCAACGCCTTAGCCGGGAATCGAACCACGGACCTCCCGGTTACGCGTCGAGCGTGCTGGCCACTACACCACGAAGGCATGCGAAGAACGCGGGAGAAATACCTTATATTATTTACGTAAAATTACTTTTAAACCACAAAATAACCTCTATGCGCTTGACCTCGGGCTATCCTGGTTTGGTTTTTCTTCATTATAGCAAAGCGCGCTAAGACTATCTGCCTAAGGGGAGGGATGCTTTCGCGGAGGACTTTCTAACCAAATTGTGCTAACCAGTATACAGTAGTATTTCCTGTCTAAGAGTAGATATAAAAACAAAGTAATAATAAAAGAAAGGTACAACTCGAGCAATTTATCTGTAGCATTGCTATTGTAAAAAATACCTAGAGTGAATTAAATGAGAGCTTTCATAACGGCTTAGTACGTAAAAAATGCAAAACTGCTTATATAAAAATTATTCCTAATACAGATTCTGAGGAGAAAAATATACTCATTTTAAAGTACAGTTAAATAAGGAAAAATGGGAAAAAATGAGTAATCTAGAACATAATAACAAAGTTATTGGGATTGCAATATTTAGTTCATGATCATTACATATTGTAATATTTGAGTCATTGCTGGCATTGGCTTTATAATTCATCTGGATGTGGCTAAATTGAGATTATGCTCTGCTGTGATCCTTTAAGGGACTTTAAATTCCTCTTCATTTAAACTACCTTTAAATTAAGAGGAGGGAACTTTAATTCCATCTTTCTTCCAGTGTGAGTTCTTGGAGTATAGTGGTTATCACCTCTATCAAGCATATGAATGCCACCACCAATCAAATGAAAGATGTGTGATACGATTCTCGACAAGAGGATAATTCATTTTGACATTTTTCTCCAAAAGAAACATTAATAGAAATAAACATAAACAAATTAAACATAATCTCTACAATTATTACCAAATAGCAATGAACCGAAACATAAATATGTGCTGCAATCAGCTGATTTTCTTTGATTTTTTTATGTATAGAGTCAATAAAATGTAAAAGTGGCAGTCATGAGATGGATAAAAAATTAGAGACGTACTTGCCTCTACAGAAAAAAAATATTTGCTTGTTTAAAAGTTCTGGTTTGCGTTCTGCTACGAAAGATAGTATTGATAAATCTCGCTTTTAAGTCATTGTAATCGCTTCTTAAACAGCTTAATAAAAACAAAATATAAAGAAATAAGTACCTCGTAATCAATTTTATATTACTTCTAATTCGCTCCTTTCTTCAAATTATTCCTCAAGTTTTTTAAACCCAAGGAATGAATTCTTTAACAATGCACTTAATTTCGAAGCGAAAGAAATATCTTTTAAGTCACTAGTGTAAAGCCAAGGAATACCCGTTTCAAATCAGATAAGCTTCAGAAAATGTATATTCCAAGACAGAAGAAAATAATACATCTGCTCGAATATAGGAAAGGAATTCTCAATGCGTATTAAATTCTGGATCACTTATTGGTTAACCGAAGTAGAAAATTTGCTTGCTAGTAATTTTTTGGGTACTTTTCCATTCTATCTATCCAGGCCGCAGCGGAACAGCAAGCATTTCTTCTCGAAATTTTTCAGTTCACTGGAGACAAACCCTATTACTTGGACGATCGTTCACGTGAATGCTTCTTTTACTCTTATCACCGATGGAACATTTTTCCTGTCTCTGAAGTCAGTACAATTGGCATGCACCGTGCAGAACTAGTTATTTCAAGCTCGATTGAAATCTTGGAAATCTTTGTGTAACAATTGCAGTTACGTAGGGATGAAAATGACTATAAAATCAATAAGATATAAAAACCTTTCAGATTATTTACGCCTTTAAAATAAAGCAGGAATAAACTAGAATAAAAAAAACCTTGTAGCTCTGACTGTAATAAGTTAATTTTCTCTGTTCTTTCATTACCCTTTTAGTATTAACATGCAAGCATTATGTTAGATATGTATTTTAAACAAATGCTTTCTATACCAAAGATATATGAAGTGTGTTTCCTTATTGTAAGATAAACAAGCAATACAAATTTAAAACTAAACACTTTGGGAAGAAAAGTTAGCAAATTAGAAAGAATAAATAGGTTATAGGATCTTTATAATGAAAACAAATATTTTTCTCTCTTTTGAATGCTTACATGTCCAATCATTGCCTACTATAGTTTACGATGATTTCCCTGCCGGTGTTTCACGTTAGAAGCATTGTGGTTACAAAAGAAACGTTATGATTACTCTACATGCTTCCAATTCTGAGGTCTTCCAGTATAAAACCGTCCTAAAACTGAATTAACTGGATCTCTATCCAATATTTTCCTTTCCACATATTTAAATCGATGTTCCCTGATTGTCACGAATAGTTAACGAATAAAGCAGAATAAAGTAAACCAAGAAATTAACAAATTAATTAATAGTTTTAGATACCAAAACTGCCATAATTATGTACTATTCCCAAACCTCAAATAGCATATTTTGCTTTTAGCTATTATTACCAAAGCTTATATCATAATATAATCGAAGAAGTAAAAGCGGCGTTTGTTTCAAACATGAAAAGAAAACTGTATAAATTGCAGAAATGTCTTCTTCTGTAAAATGAATCTGTTTTAAAATAAATCTCTAACGTACTCCTAGACACCAAAAACAAAATGAATTGATATGAAATTCAAATTCACTAAATACAGAAACAGCATTTTGATCCGTTCTACTGCTTTGGGAGCCCTATGCAAAGTTCTAAAACTGCTTTTTCTTCTTCTCTTTATGCAGATTTATTTCATATATGTCCCTAGCCTTTTGAAACTAACTTCATGAACGGATTTTTCCCCGCAGGATACCAATGCAACATGAAATTTATGTTTTAGGGACTTCACTTACCAGGTGTCGTAACGGAAAAATCTGAGCTGGAAACGATTGCTGAATCAGAATGAAATATTCTTATGTACGACATTTGCAGGATTCTAATCAGATGCGTGTTCCAGTCTCTAAACGTATCTTATAAGAATGTTTCTCCTGCTACCTCTTTATACTGAGTATAAACAAAGACAAATAATTTTAAAATACTGTTTTCTTCTAGAAGTCTCTATAGTGCCAAGCTTTTTCTACTATTTGAACTAGTATTTCTTTCTATACTTCTGCTTTTTCTGATGCCCTAAAAGATAAAAATAATCCTTTACCAGGAGGTAGAATAAAATTCAGCAATGAAATTCACTAAGTTTTTTTTTATTTCAACCATCTTAAATAACTGTTTCCCCATACTCTTAAGCATTACGTAAATCATATTGACTATTATCATACTATTCAAGTTTATTAACTATAATTTGAAAGGTTTTATATTTATGAATCTATTATCTTATTATTTTTAGATTTACTGTCACTTCTACTTTCGTCGCTTCTACCAGGATGCAAATTAGCTGCTGTTGTTGTTGTTGTCTTGTCCATTATCACATGGAACAATGGTTGCCAAAGCCTACTCCGAAAAGAGGTTGGACTCCCAATTTTCCACTCCCAATTTTGAGGGACAGCCACCCGGGGGGTATCCGGGGCCTCTCACACCTCTCCTTTCCCCCTACCACACGAGAGGACTTTTGGTTCGCCGCATAATTTAAAGTGCCGCCATGCCGCACCAACACTATACATTTACAAATATCCATGTGTTCTCCGAAATTCAAACCCGGGCCCTTCAGTACCCCTCCTAATCACTATACAGTTTGGGCGACTGCAAATTAGTTAGCGTGTATATAAGAACGGAATATTTAAAGCTGAGAGCGAGCCTTTGTAGCGAATCCTGGTCCTCGTACTAATTCGCACCAAAATCTTAGAATTACCTAAATCGGCTTTAGTCTTTAGTAGTCGCTCTTGGCAAAAAGCCACAACTTAAATACTTAAGCGTTAGCAAGTACAATTTGCATAAATATATTCACGCGTTAATTCTGGACGGAAGTGAAAAATAAGAGATGATAGTAAAGTTTTAAAATAAAATAAATGTTGGTCAAACTTAAGATCCTTACAAAATAACAAAATTCCACATAAATTTAAAAAAAAACAGCTTACTAAATTGCAGTTGTCAATCCAAAAACCTTATTTCGTCTTTAAACTGTTGTCTGTCGTGATAGGCTACACCTAAACTATTATGGTAGTATAGAACGGATATAGTGAAAGAGCTGAATTAGACATTTTTTATCAAAAATGTTACAGTTGTAGTAATTTTCATTAGGTGTCTTAGTAATCTATTTCTAATAGTAATAAATAGTACTATTGCAGCTTCTCAATCTCAAGACAAACCTCTTGAGTGAAATTCTGTAAAATATTTCTGCTTATTTCGTTTCCTTCCTTTTCTTTCTTTAAGATTAATTAGAACTTCTGGAAATTGTTGCACCGTTAAAAGAGACCCCTCGACTTTCTTTTGCTGTACTGCATATGTAGGATTAGCTGACTCTTTATTTACATACTAAGCTACATTTAAAGTTTTTTTTTTAAATTTATTTTGCTTGAGAAAATTATACTCGAAAATTAAATGCTACGAGTTCTTGTTATGCTAAAACTACTATTACTTTACTATTATGTTGAATCACTTGATGGAATGCAATCCTTTATAAAGTACATGGAACGCTCCTAATAGCACAAATTTTAAGGTAAACTTGCATCTCGTCTTTTCCTTTTGCATTTTGCCACAAAACATTATGGATTTATTTGCTTAAAATGATTATTTTTTGCTTTAATATTACCGTTTCACTTGAATTATTATCGTAGTAATGTTAGGATTAGCGCAACCCAGTGCTACGAGGTCGCATGATATTAGTATAGTTTCTAAACTGCTTTTTACCTCCCTTATTTTATTCAACAGACCTGATGATTCCACTTTATGACGAAACATCACCTTGTGTTAGACTACAATTGCTATGTTTTGAGATCTTGACGGGTTTGAATTTGTAGAGAGGTATACAAAATGCTCTTCTTATTCCAGCATAAAAGGATTGAAATTACAAAGATACATTTGATTTTTAGTTTATTGATATTTAAATTTTCGTAAATTTATGTCATTGTTAGTTCAGAAATAGGGTGCTCCATTTACTTCTCTCAATACACCAACCCTTGACGACGATGTGCCGAGAGATCAACTTCTGTATTACTTGCACTGCCATTTTTCATTCTAATTTTCTGCATTATTATTTAAAAAGATTTTTGCAGTAATTTTTGCGCTTTTTATGCATTTGTACACTTTGATCTGAATCATGGACTCGTTTATTTCACGGTGTTTTATTGCGTTTTAAAACAATCCTTATTTTTATTTCTTATATTTGTCAGCTGCTTTCACCAGATTGAATATGTATTGAATTTAAATATTTCTAATTTTTTAGTTTATATTTATATATGTATGAATAAAAAAGCGGGAGTTCTAAAGATGTGGAAATATTTATTATGCCACATAGCTTTGAAATCGTATAAAAATTAAACACACAGAAAGAGATGTGACTATATAAAGGGACAAAGCGACCATATATGTGTTAAAAATATTTAGGTGTGCTAAATTTTAAAATTCATTTTTTATTTTGCTTGCAAGGTATTTTCTACATCTTTACCTTGCAAGCAAAGGTAGGCTTGTAAAGGCATCATTGTAGGTCCTCATAGTGCTACTGAAAAGGACGTTCGGCTAGCAATCGGAAGGCTCAGTGTTCGCATCCCGGTAATCTGATGTCTGAAGTTTCTTGTCATCTACCCGTTGGCATCTTTGATGTCTTACGATTCTTGTCAACAAAACATTCTCAAAAACGTCGCTCTAGAGACCATTAGGCATTTTATTTCGGAGCATGACACGCAAAATGCTCTCGCTGGGACTCGAGCTCCAGAACTTCTAACTGATAGCCGAATGTGCTTTCCAGTTATAAAGTATCCGTCGCCATTAGAGTAAAAATGCAATATTTCAGGGTGCACTTGATCTCCCAGTATTTCTAGGTACCTAATGGCTGTTTAGCCTCGAGGAATACCAAGGCTCCACTTCCATGCTAGCAGAACATGCCCCATATATACCCTTCTACAGTGCGAGTAAGGCAAGAAGGATTCATGGTTTCATGGGGTTCTTTCCAAGTTCAACGTCTTCCATCAGTGCAAAATAAGGTGTAGCGTGATTCATCCGACCACATACCCGTTTCCAATCCCCATATGTCCATTGTCTTCTGTCCCGACATCACTGCAAACGAATTCTTGCATGTCGGGCAGAAATGAGTGGTTTCTGCCCATATTCTTTCATATTCAGTGACCCGACTATACATTCCTATCCTCTGCAATTCTCTGCGCATGGTTCGAGCTGAAATCTGTTGGGAAGAGCCAACAGAAATATCATCAACCAAAGCTGAGTGCCTTTATTGACGATCTATGTCAGTTTAAGCAGAGTAGAGTCCCTGTTCTCCCGTATAATTCGTCGGATACGACGCCGATAACTCTCTTAGAAAACTGTGCTTGAAAGCAGTTACGTCTACTAGAGAATGACTGTGGGTTTTGATTCCAACTTTTGAAAACTTTTGATACGGCTGCTTTTGAGAACCCAGCGAGATTTATTGTCTTCGAAATCGAGGACCCTGCTAAACGGGCACCAATAATAAGCCCTTTTTCAAATGGTGAAAGATCTCTCTTTTTTCCCATTTTACTTCATGCATCATGAAAAGCACTTTTACACCTTACTTATACTAGCATTATAACCACGTGTAACCCACGTCATAGAAAAAATTTGCATACTCCATCCCTAGCAAGCATTCAAATAAAAATCTCAAAGATATCTAATTCACCGGAGAGTGTGTGTATTTGACTTTATTATTTAACTAATGCAAAGCATACAATGATAAACTGCCTAAGAAAACGAATGCTTTCGTGGAGGATTTTGAAATCAGATTTGATCCTTGTTTATTCTGCACTTAAGGGAACTTGTAACATTAAGGCACCTTACCCGTCTGACCATCGGGAGGAAACATCGGCGTGAACTGCTAATGTTCTGCATCTTCTCCGATTCGACCACTGAAGAGGTAACTCGTGAAAAAAATTAATACAAAGTTATAAATGCAGTAGTTTTCATATATAAAAATCACACACCATCGCCCTGATTCTATTACCACTTTCAAATAGCAATTTTTTTATTATCCTCTAAATCCCGAGTTCTATTAAACATACTGTGGGTTTTTACTATTTAAATCTAAAGTTCTAACTTAGAACCCCACGAACACTAACAAGCGAATAATCGCTTAAGTGTGTGAACAGAACACGTAAGACCTTAAAGAAGGTTTATAAACCTTTATTTTTCAGTATATTTACAATCAATTCCTACTTGGAACTTTAAACAAAGTCTCCACTCAGACTAGAACTTAAAATAATAATAATTTAAACTAAAACTAGCTTATATATATAGGTATAGTCGAAGCTATCAGAGATCTAACTAGTTGGCTCCTAAGTATTAATTAAATCGGCGAAGCCAAGCAAGGGCCTAAGGTATGGCCGAGCCTAGTAACAGCTAAGAGAGACGTAGCCAAAAGGCAAACGCGCTAGTCAGGGAATCAGACTCTCTCTCTTGAAGTCGGTGAAGTCACGACTTAAATAGTAATCTTTCTCATTTGCATTAACTGCGTTTGTGAATTTACATTCGGCAGGAAATTGTAAGCTGAAATTAGAATAAGATAGGAAAGATATAAAACTTAAAGTAACTGTTAATAAACTTAGGATAATCCTTACAATACAAATAGTAAAAATGAAGAATGAAGGGAAATAAGTAATAAGATAAAATACTAGGATAGTAAAATATCAGACAAAAGAACATTAAACAAGAAAATATCAAAACAAAAACGTCGAACTACAAAAAAATGAAATACGATATTGAGATGAATTATTATAATCAGTAAACAGTATTCATATAACACTCTGAAACCAAAACTTGCACATTCTCTAACATTTTCTGTATACTGTAGCGATCCCCCCCCCCAAAGGTACCAGTGTGAGGGAGACTAGTACTGAAGTGATTTTTTCTCTGGAAACTCTGACTTACCGAAATAAAAATAAAACGCTGACTCTCCGGAAGATCTTTTCAGATACTCCTCGTTAACAGCGAACACTTAATTCGTCGATCCGGAAAGATCGTTAGAGTTTTTTCCTTCCTCGGGTTCCTTTATTACTTCGGAAGTCGTCAAGTCATAGCGTACGGACTACGAAATACAGTCAGGTATTAATGGCAGAACCTAATGATAGCGAACCATGGTCTAACTAGCAAAAGAATGTAATGTTCTGGACCATTTCTTCGTAATTTTCGTCGGGAATCGATCGGGTTCTCATTTCGATAACAGAGTTATGATAGGTAGATACTTAAGTCACAGTACTGTACTTTTAAAACGACGAGATAGCATGATATTCATTTCATTGAATATTCTGCACATACAACTGAACTGCACAGAAGCTTAGGCATAATTGCTACAATAATCTTGAGAGATTACATTATTGTGCTCACTATATATTTTAGAATTCTTTTATATCAACGAAAAACTATTAAAGTTTTAATTACCAAAATACTAGTAAGTAATGATAATTAATAAAATAGCACATTAATTATTGCTTTGTTTAGAGGGAAGATTCAGAAAAAGTAGTTTACAATTTATGCTCATATAGTTTCTACATTTATAGAGTAATGCAATAGAATCCTTTAACCATCAACAACGGAACCTCATAGATTCTGGATAAAAAGATTTTTCTGGATAATTGAATATATATATTTTTAGAACTTACTTCTTTTTTCGGATAGCATCTGCAGAAACTTCAGCATGCAAAGTACGTTTGTCGTATTTTTTATCTATCGGCCTCAAATAAATAAATAGTACCGAAAATTGTACGGATTATTTAATATTAAAACATATGCACATTTCAGAAAAACAAAACTAAACAGCATTTTAAAATTATCATATACCCTGCATTATCATGTGAAAATTACAAATTTCCTAGTGTGGAGGCAGTAACTTTGAATATCTGTCTGCTCACACGATTGACGCCGTATTTTTAAAAATTCATTATATACACAGTGAAGCTTCCCTACGTCATTTACTCGCATAGATTAAAATTTCTTGGCAAATTCTACGAAAGTCTGCAGTTTTTCGTCAGTTTCCTTCCACGTTAACTTGTGGAATTTAAGTTTTACTAACGAATGTTATTTAATTTGTGGAGTCATCAGGTTATTTCCAAGCAGTAGACTTGAAAAAAGAGCAGTGCCCTCGCCGGGATTCGAACCTCGGAACTGTCGATTAGGCGCCGAGTATGCTGGCCATTACACCACGAAGGCATGCTAAGAAAGCGGGAGAAATACCTTTTAAAGGGCGACTGGGGAGGAGGGGAACCAGTCACCAAATCTTGGTGCTGGAGTATCATCTTCCACCACCTTTTTTAGCTTGGGACCTCTGTAAAGACATTAGGTTATTTCGAAGCAGGAGACATTAAAAATGAGTAATGCCTTCCCCGGGACTCGAAGCTCGGAATTCTCGAATAGGCACCGAGTGTGCTGACCATTACACCACGAAGGCATGCTAAGAAGGCGGGAGAAATATTTTATATACGCCTTCTTTTAAAAAGCGACTGGGGATGAGAGGACCGCATTGCCAAATCCTGGCGGTGTAGAATCATCATCTACCGCCGTTTTTTAGTTCGGGCGCTACTGTAGAGACATTAGGGTATTTCGAAGCAGGAAACATGAAAAATGAGCAATGCCGTCGCCGGGACTCGAACCTCGGACCTCTCGAATACGCACCGAGTGTGCTGACCATTACATCACGAAGGCATGCTAAAAAGGTGGGAGAAATACATTATAAATTTAATCCTTTCCTTTCTGCCTCTCTTCGCCATGAGATTTGCTCATTCCAGAATTTATGTAAAGTGAAAAGCTGAGTGTATGTAAAGTGGCTCATTCTAGAATTTATGTAAAGTGGCAATTATGTTATGGTGGCAAGCTCTTTTACTATAACGTGCAAAATGTGTTAATAGGAGTGTGAGAGTTTTGGCCAGCTTTCGTTGCCCTGCCGGTAGAAGAAAGACTGCTGTTGCTGGGAATTCTTTAGAGTGAAGCTAAATCCTGCTTGTTAAGTATACGTTCAAAATTCTGTCCCAGTCTAGGAAATCTTGTAGCCTCTGCCTAGATTAGATTCGTTTGTTAAATTTATTCTTTTTTTCTGAAAGGAAGCTTTGTTTTGGAACCAAGTCTAGGTTGGATGCTAAGTTTACATATTTTAAATTTAAACACTCACAAGTGGTGAAATAGCATCTTGCAAAGAAATCTTGAAGCATTTTAATTTTACATCTGTTTGTTTGATAGTTATATATTCTGGTGATTACAATACACTGCGCAGATCAGACGTTACACCTTATGTTTATGGTAACCGACAAAGTTAAACAAACTTTCTTGCTAGTAAATAAGAGAAGTATAAATATAGTAAATAAGAGAAGTTAAACGCAGTATCAAACATAAATAAACAAAACTTTATTCCTGACTGCAAAGTACTTTTGATATTTAGTCCAATGTCATTGTTGCTACAAACATGAACTTAGTGTAAGCTTATAGAGCTAAAAGCTGTAGTGGTTGGTCAAAAAGAGAGATAGGAAACTAGGAACAGACCTTGCCACCGACAGGAATGGAATGGGCGTCACGTCTTTAAACGAGATTGCTTTAGAAGAAAATTTACTCACCTTCAAAGAAATTGATGTTTCAAAATTTAATATATGCATTTACGTTTGTACCTTCTCATCAGTAATACTAACCTCCCTAGAAGATATATGTAACTAAATACGAGATGTCGACCACATGTGCCTCACGTGTTTTAAAGTTAAGGTAATCCTCGTCAGTGGATTCCTTATCCCTGAACATGATCATGGACTGCATTTTGGGCAAACAGACACATAAGTTAATGTTGTTTATATTTTTCTAAGCCAATAGAAAATCTAAATCTGGTGTTTTTCGACATGAATGGTTCTGAAAATCATAGGCAAAATCTTTAAATTTATGGACGCATAAAAAGCCACTAGTAATCCATCTTTGTAATCTAATTCCTTGGTTCATTGGTTGGATAAGCATTGTTACGTTGGGCGGTTACATAACACAAATGCTTCCCCATTTGACGTATCAAATAGTTAGCTTACTGAATATTTTTATCTCATAAGCCTAAATTTTGAAATTAAATTTAGACCTTTAAAAGTGCTATTATTTTGATACTAATGGTTAATTGGATACTGCTTACGAGAAATTTTACTGTATACTGGAAAGTAAAACAATTTCAGACATCGGATCATTCATGTTATGAACAAAGTACTTAGATTTTTAATTGCATTTGCCTTAAACCTTTTTTAATTAATTTATTTTTTGGCTACATTTTTAAGTTATAAGAAAAGGTTCATTAAAAAACATGCAGAGTTAAGCTTCAGGTATGTGTTACAATGTTAACAAAAATATCATTGCCGATTTTCATCCACACTGTTTGTCTCATTTTAAAACTACAATTATTCTCTTTTTGTTTCCCTTGTATTTGGTGCCAAATTATGTTACTTGTTCTACAGCTAAATAATTCATTCTGTAAAGTTTTAAAATATTTTCATCTTATATAGTTGAGGGATAACGAATAGAAAATTTCATTTTAGGAAACTTTATAAATATATATATATATAGGCAGAGAGAATTAAGCATTTTGTATAATATGCTTGTTTATTTTTTTTATCAATCAAGCCTTTCTCTTTCTTGAGTTGCCGGCACAGTCATCCTGGCTAATTCAGTCAAATAAATATAAATCAATACACAAATTTAGTGTAAACACTCAAAACTGCTTTTATTCTTACAGAATTAAAATAGATAGTAAGGTTACTATAATCAGCAGTCTGAAGATACAGCAGACATAATCGTTGGAAATAAAAAACATAAAATGTTTTCTTAAAATTTTAAGAGATATCCCTACTTAGTCTCTCATCTTACCAAAATTACTAAAGAAAATTATTTCTTATCAGATTTGCTACAGGCAGATATATTTCTAGGCGATGCATATTTCCTTGTTTGCCACTGCTAGTCTAAAGTCTGAAACTTTCCTTGTGTCAAGCAGTATTATGGTAACCGTTATGTTCTCTAATCAGTCGATTAAAGTACTTTTATAGTGCTCAAGGCTCTTGCCAACGACAGGCGCAATCTTGCACTCCTTGCCACGATGAATTCCTTGAGCTTGTTCTGATGTTACTGTCAGACAAATGAGCAAGTCACAACAACAACAGTACTTTTATTTGATGCTACATTAGCATACTTCTGGAAACGCCTGACGAACTAAATAACGCCAGATGTGGGAAAAGCTACAAACAACTGCCCTCTATCCAAAACAAAATCGTATCTCAAATGGAGATTTTAGAAAATACAGTCTTATTTTCATAATTCGTTCTTTTCCCTGCAGTTCTGCTCATTTCCCTGACATCTATATATTCGTGTTTACTCGAATATAAAATCGCTCAAATTTTTTTGGCTATATTTTTGTTTTAAAATTTGTTAGAATTCAATAATCGAGTATTTTAATAAAAACAAATATAGAATAAGAGATGTTCTCATATAGTTTCTCATTCTATATTTGTTTCATATTTGTTTTAATAAAACAAATATAGAATGTAAGAAAAAAGGTTATTTATGATAGCTATGATATCATATAGAATCATTATACTGTTTAAGCACTAAATAAACCGCACAGATTGTTATCGTGTATACAAACTGTATAACTACAGCTAATTATAACAGCTACATCTATAAATGATCTCAGTAGGTCTCCATCTACTGTGCTGGTTTACTGGCGTGTCAGAAAGCAATTAGATAATAAAGTATCGTTATTGCTTCTTAATTTTATTTCCTGTGCCATAGTAAAATATCATATTTAATAAGGTACTATAAGGTAATAAGGACTTTCATTTTATTCAGAAACAAGGAATTCAAATCAGAGTTAGGTTCTCGGCAAATCTCCACCTGTCGTTTTATTTCTTAAACTTTATCCGAAACTGTGAAGGAGGTCTTATATTCGAGTAAATATGATATAATTGTATTACTTGGATAAACCAAGCATTTAAAATATTAGGCCAAATATGTAATTCCGAAAGTTCAATATAAAATTATTTGCTGTAGAATTAAGAAACACGAACAGAAGCGCTTATAGCAAACATACTCTCTATGGAAACGTTATGGTATGTTAGAGAATTTTTATTTGATTTACATATTCAAAAAAGAATTATCTTTTGGCTATGTTGCTTTTTACTCATTTATTTGAAGTTCTAAGAATAAGCTTTGCTATCATTCGTTGTTTGTTTCATTGTCATTTCAGTTGTTTGGTTTTGCTTTTTTTAAGGCAACGTAGGTTTCTTTTCTGGTTTTAGTTTTAAGCTGGTCTTTATCAGAAACTCATAGTAATTACGTCCCATATTAACACATTGAAGAATTAACACATGTAAATAAATTCAACAGCAATATCGGAAAATTAACTTAGATTAAGTTACATTACTATGTAAAGCCATATTATCTAATAGAAAATAAGAAATCTAATTTTAAGAATTGTTAAATAAGTGGGATAATTTTTTCTGGCTTACCTAATGGGAAGCAAAGATGTATCTTAGAAAACAATATTTTTCTCTAAGAACTAATAAATTTTAGTTTATGTTTCTTACTTATCTAGTTTAGTTTAGTATCAATTTAATATTAAGATTTTGAGTATAAATTGTGGTATTAAACTTTTTATGTGTAAATTTCTCATGCATATAATACATTTTATTAAAAACATGAGAAAATTATTCTGCAGTCACAGATCCACAATGTTTGATTAATTGTTTTTACATCCTCAGATATGGCTTATAAATCGTATGATATATTATCTTACACCAAGAGTCAATCCTCGAAATAAACTTAAATATATAGTTTATTTAAGTTTATTTATGTATAAGGAAATTTTAAACTAGTTTAAAATTTCCAAAATAACGTAAGATTTCAAAATTTTCAATTTATTTCTTTCCTTCATATCCTGTTATTTACACAAATATTTACTAAATTTCATTATTTCTCAATACTCTGCAAATCAAGTGGGATTAAGAGTGAGAGGTCAAAAGATAACTTCAGACTTGATGCCTATAATTTAGTCATAATTCTCGCAGTGACTCGCAACGTCTTAATACAATAAAACTGCAACGCCTTACTTCCAGCTGTATTATATTAAACTTAAAACAGGACAGCTCAATCACATAAAATTGTTTAGAAACCGTGAATGATAGATAATGTTCCAATCGTGAAAAGCTTGATTGCAACAAAAATTAGAAAACTTAGAACTTTTCTTTTCTTAGTATAAAATTTAACTTTGGCAATGAAATTTTAAATGCACATTTATGTGAATGAAATGCTAGTCATATAAAAATTAAGCATTTGAATAATATTTGATCAAATTAAAATAAAATGTTTATTGCGTAAAGACATCAAGCATTTGATTAATATTTCAGCAAATCAAACACATCTCCGTTTATTTCTTCTGTATAACATCAGTTTTCCAGTTTTCTTTAGCTTCTATATAAATGATTACTTATGGATGTAACGTTTCATAATAAAGCTCTTATCTTTATAGTAGCATGCAGTTTCAAAATGGAAACCTTGAGCATAAATATTCTGTTGTTTACGAAGAGAGTTGTAATGATAAATTAGAAGACTAATATTTTGTTTTCTAATTGAGATATTTTAGACAAAAGGCCTCGAAATACATTCGAATCCCAATCCTAAATCCCATTTTATAAAATTTTGGAAGCGTACAGTATTTATTCGTCCACTTCCGGATAGAAAATTTAAGAACCATTTGAGTGATGCTGCATTCCTTTTACAAAATATATTCTTTGTTCCATGGAGCAAATTAATTTCGTTTGAGAAAAGAACCTAGATTTACCTTGAATTTGGTTTTAGAATTCATGCACTTCGTTAATCCTACTGAAGATTAAATCATTTCTAGAGAGCAGAATTTTCGCTTTAGAACGCATATACTTGTTTAATCCTACTGGAGATGAAGTCGAATCTGAAGAGAAAAATTCACCATATGCTTTTACAAAGATCATTGGACATTTTCTGCAGCTCTTTTTTCCATCCAAATGTAGCTCACAAACTTTAAGAAGGTAAAATAAGAAATAACGAGTAAACTCGATAAAGAAGGGGAAAAGAAAAGCTATTTAAATAGTTAAGTAACAAAAAATATTTATATTAAATTTCTTTTGCTACAGCCAGCAGATTTTTTTTTCGGAATATGTATTTAATACTGAGACATAATTACTTATAAATTCTATTACAGCAGCATTTATAAAATTTTATAAACTTTCTCCTTTTTGATTTTTCAATATTAAATTATTCTTGAGTAATATGCTATGAATTTTACAAAGAAATTTGAGGACATGTGCAAATGAGAGATTAAGAACAACTACTGTAATTTATTTCAAAGCAAAAGTCTCTAATCTACAAGTGCTCAGGTTTCTGCATGTAATGAAAAATAAATTAAAAGTGTCAATAAAAATTAGATTCTTATCTTTGTTTCTAGCATTTAGTTAGATAGTACCCACATTTCATGTATTAATAATACTAATTGCAGTTTGTACCACATTGTTGCAGCACTTATTTTATTCTGTAGATAATCTTATTAATAACAAAATAAACTTTGAAACTGTAAACTTTAAAATGAGGGATTAAGGATGACTAATACCTTTGTATCCTTTAAAGCAAGATTATTCCCTTTCTGAAACCCAAAGTCAACTTAGAATTTAAGTTATCTAATTTTCGTTCTCATAGCATTATATTTAACTCAAATTTTTGGAATTAAAAATCTACTGAAATGCAAGTATTTAGCCTCTTTATTCACAAAAACATTTTAATTAAAGCACTTATTCTTTTATTTCAGTAAAAGCATTTAATTCCTCTCATTTGTTTTGAACAATTAAAATTGATTTCATAAAAAAGGGGCAATTTTTGTTTAAAGATGCAATTTTAGTCATACTTCACAGTTCAAATTCTAATTGCTTTACTCACAGCTTCTAAGATATATCAACGTAAGCTAACAGTAAATTTTACAGACATTTTTTATGTTAACTTAATTCATATTTGGTACTAAAAGCAATGCCGAATAACCTCATAGACATAATTGCTCCGCAGCTCCTGTAGATAGAGCTTCACAAAAAATTTCGGTGTCAGTACACTTTTGCATAATCAGCATCTTTAAAATCTTCATGCTATCATTTTGGAATAATCTGTCGAAAAAAGGGAAGTCTGCGCTTGCGAAATAAATTCTAAAATTGAATTCCCATGTTCCTTAAAATACGGCAAAATTTTTATTGGAAAGTGAGAAAATAGAAAAATGGGCATACAATTTGAAAAACAAGGATGTTTAAAAAAATCAAAAAAAATTTCTTTTTATTTAAATATTTCTTTTGAGTCGTACTGCAACTAAAATGCTATTAAAGCTTCCAAAAATAAAACTGAAAATAAAAACTTAAAATACGAATATCTGATCCTAAGGGGGACAGAATGAATGAAACTACTCAAGAGATGAAAAACATGATGAATTAAAAAAAATCGTGATTTTTTTTAAAAAAACCTTATTGACAGAAACACATCGTAATGAAAATAAGATAGAGATAAAAAAAATGGAAATATTTATGCCAATATATTTTTTACACTATAGATTGAGGTAGAAAATATTTTTACTGACAGTTAAAGTATAACCACGGTATTAAAGCACTATGAAAGAAATATATATCTGTAACTGATATTAAAAACTCATTCTCGTATTAAGCCCTAGGGGGGAAAATGATTGAGTCGTCTTTCTTCCCAGAACTGTAACAGAGGACATCTTGAGTTATTAAAAATTAAAATATATCTTCTTATTTTTAAGACACGATTCTCACAAAAGTAGAGACGTCTGGGGAAAATGAAAAAAAGGAAAAAAATTAGGCAGTCGACTTTAGTTCTTAAAAAACTATTCTTAAATAAACGAAACATCGAAAATTTAATATGAAAAAACATATTAAGGATTATTTCTTCTGCACGCGTTTCTAATTATTTCAAAAAAAATTATATGCCATTCTTAATAATTGCGAAGCACTTCAAATGGCGCTCAGTTTGCAGTTGACACTTAATAACAATAAAAAAACAGCATTTCTATTCAGTAATTTCTCCAGACATTTGAATCATTTCTAAGCCTTTTAGTTCTTTGTTGAGAATAATATCATATTGTATTTCAAAGATGTAAAATATTTTAACTTTGATAAGGAAATGATCCTGTAGCCGTTTGAAAGCTCACAGAAATGGGGTAAATATCTTGTATCCGATAAACATAATAAGCTTATAATACTTCATATATAGATAACTATCAAGCCCTTGTCCATACAGTCAGAAAGTAAGTAAAATCTTGTCAACCAACCTTAATGCAATAATAATAATGCTTAATAATTGCAATAGGCAATATATTGCAAGCACATTATTATATGAATTTTAATTCAGCTATTACGGGACATGTCCTCCTGTCCCCTTTGGAAAGCTGAATTGTCTCAAGTAGAAAATGTCTTTTTTTTTTAAGATTGCAACGGTATAGCTTTTCCTAATAATAATGTCACAAGCAGAGAAGGAATGTTTGATACAAACACTAAATGTGCTTTAAAATCTTGAAGATAAGAAAGCAATATTTATAAAAGCAAACATTTAATTGGACCAAGAATTTTAATAAGAAAATTATGGCTACACAGGTAAAACCAAATTGAATTCAACTAAATAATTAAACTTTTGAATTTTGCTCAAAACATTGATATTACGCGGCTGAATCTAAGAGCTGAGTCGAACAAATGGCAGATATTTATCTCTAAAAACAGGTTCGGTTTGTTTTGCTTTGCTTTGATTATTGCAAAGCACTCGAGGGCTATCAGACTAAGAGAAGGGATGTCTTCGTGGAGGACCTTTTAAGGAAACATCCTATGTACACTTTACTCATAGGGAAAACCAGAAAAATGCCCATGCAGCTAGCCCGTTCGCCGTGATTCGAGCTCCGGACCAAGTTACCAGCATTCAACTACTTTACTGCTCGGCCACTAGTATGCTCCATCTGCGTAAGGAAAGCGGCATCTTCGAGGACGACTTTCTAAGAGAAACTGGCTCATAGTCATACTAGATTTGGAAAACCACCACAAAGCTGCCCCTGCAGGCCGCCCATTTGCCTGGATTTGAACTAGAGTCTATAAGGTTTGTATTCATTTTACTAACAGTTATTTTAATCTGTTAGCCTTTTCTATCACCTCTTGTTTCTCTTCGCTTTTCCTCGCCAGGATTTAAATGAGTTATAGTGAACTATAGTGTATTTAAACTGAAGTAACAAAAACGTTAGTCAGAGCGTGTTTTCGCTACTGAGTGCGCACGTTTCTATTTCTATCAGCTGTTTGATTTCTGAATCTCGGTTTCGCATTGTTACGGCCGAAGTATAATATCAAGCCGGTGTAGGCTTCTGAGTCAATCTGCTAGATTAAATTAATTTGTGTAGGCTTGAACTAATAGCTTATTTCTTAAATTTAGTTTGTTACCATTGTCTTTAAGCTCCTCACCACAAATGGATGGTGAAACTAGAAGCGCTTAAGACCGGGCCGTCTGTAAATAATTGAGTTCAATAAAAGGGTCTTTTACACCCATTCCCTGTTGAATTCTAGTCTTAGCGGTAAGCCGCTACACAAACTTTCAAGTAGGTCTAGTAGCAATTTATGCTAACAAAGAAAACTAAATCTTACAATTCAGCCTATTAATGTTCAGTGATCTTATCAGTTCGGCGGCTTACTAACTCTCTGACCAGCTCGTAAGGATTCTCAGTCCGAGCATCTAATAATTTTCTAGTGGCTCCAAAAATGAAATATTATACACATATCCTTGAAAAGAGGCCTCACTAAAGTGTTTAGACTGTCTGCAATTACGACGTCTAATTTTCACATCTAAATACGATTGCCTGCTTGTCAGTTTCTTTATTTCTGTGACTCATCCCCCTCAGTTAGGCTTGCATTGTCCCGCTCGTCTCTCTATATCAGATTGCTCCCGTTCTCCTTTACATCATAAACATGGTTGAAGTAGATACTTTCACATACACATCTTAAAGCTTGTAACATATGTTCAAGAGAAAATGAATGCAAAATAGTACCTTAAAGATGTAAAGAAAAATTTAAAAAATCTAAAGATAGCTATGAACTTATTTGAATTATGCACTTACTTCGTTTATATGTGGATTTTAATATTTTTCATCATTTTTGTAATAATTAATTTATAATTAATTTAACGCATCATTTGAAGGAAATAACATTTTATGTCTTTAAACAAATCTTTAATTTTTCATCAACATTCAGAATTCAAAACTTCATAGTCTAAGAAAATGTTATCAAGCGTCCTCACCAGAGTCAATTTTAGTTTTTATCGAATCGTTAGGGCCTGACTTGCTCTCTTCCGAGAAAACAAATCAAACCAAGATTGAGCAAGGAAATACACTAGTTATACACAAAACAAACTCTGATGGAAAGAATCACGGTGTGGGGTCGATCTAAATTGACAGATGACGAGACGCTGTTTCTATTCGTGAAGCTAGAGACGCCAGTCTTTGGACTAAGGGCGCTGAAATTAAACGGAGACTCTAGGGCAAGCCGTCCAATAAGCCTCTGCCGATAGATGTTGATTTATGTTCTGTGAACCCATTTATCACTGACGCCAATTCTGCATACTTCGACTCAACCAGTCGCTGTAAGGTTACTGAATGTTGCTTTGGTTGTCAATACTAACTTCTTTCGATTAGGATAGGAGCGAAATAATCGAACTAGTTTATTTTAAGAATAAACCATATCTTTACTCGGGTGTATGAGAGCACGTACCTTCGAGGGCACAGATTAAATCAATAATACATTACTGAAGAATACTAGCACTATCTTATTTATTTGTTCACATGTGAGAAAAATTTGAAGCATTTTCACTTCTCATCCATCTTTTATGTGGATTATTTACTATTTCAGCACATTTCATAAAAAAATGACACAGTGTCTGGTAAAGAAGGGTAAAAGGGGTTAAACGTTTCACATGGTAGCATTTATGTTAAAAGACCAGAGATCTTCAGCTTCTTCAAATTAAAATAGTGAAATATTCGTTTCATCAGAAACTAATACATCTATTAGTCAAACCTTTAGCTACGTGATACGCATTCCCTAAAAGAACACTTACGGTAATGAAATATTAAGCATTAGCTGAGTTACCCGACACTGCTCCGGAATATATATATATTACCAGCTCATATAATGTGGCAATCATGTAATATGTAACCACGGACAGTGCGACTGAGGATAGTATCTCTGGCAAACACTTAAACCGTCACAGGAACATAGGAAGACGTAAGACGTTACATAACGAATTGTAACAGTTTTCTGCAATTTATTTTAAGGATTGTGCCTTTCTTGCTTCTGATACTTGATTTCTTAAATGCAATCTGAAACAAATTGCAGCGTTAAAAAGTCTTCTCTGAAGGGTTACATTCATTCACTTTATTGTGCAAATAAACAAACACGAATCACGCATGCGCATTTATGTTCAAGATTCCAGTATCTGTGGTTGAAGAGTAACAAGGCAGCGGATTTCAAATATAGTTGCCCTAATTTTCCTGCTGTATTAATAGAGCTAACTTGCACGCTATAGCGGCTTCCAACGGGTATAGAAACTGCTATAGAGTTTTTAAAACTTTCGGGTGTGTAGAAAATTTGATTGTCTAATCCTAATAATAACTATGATAACAACCTTCTAAAAAGAATTAAATACTGTTATTTTCGCACATCTTCACATTTGAAATCAACATTCTCTAAACGCAAATCATTATTCCTGCGAGTATTGCTCATAAGTAATTTCGTGCGTTCTCTGTGTACTTTTGTAGGAGATTCAAATCATGATATTTTTTGGTAATATCTACCGAGGCTTTTGCTGAAGTTAAATGGCCAAACGTTGTCATAAATATGAAACACGTAACCCATGCGACATTTTTTTCTTATTAGTAACAATTTATAGGCAAATTTAGCTTAGCTTTTGGTGTCACAAGACTCAAGGGCTATCTGCCTAAGGAAAGGGATGACCTTCTAAGGGAAAATGGTTAGTATACACGTTACAAATGGGAAAACCACGAAAACGCCTATGCAGACAACCCGTTTGCGGGATTCAAACCCCTGACCGAACTACCGGTGAACATCGATTTTACCGCCCGGCCAATTTATTGGTGTTATCTGTACAGTTAGTCTGAACATTCGTTGGAAATAATGCTGAAATTCGATATATTCATCAGCCATTTATTAGATATATCCACTAACTGTTTTGTCCAAAAATCTGGTGATCTTATTGTTCCGCTCCTAGCAGAATGTAGTACACTCCTAGCAGACTCCTAGCATCTGTCACAGAGCTTCTTTAATGAAAGCTTTCAAAGCCGCAAACCCCAGCTGTATTCGCCTGATTCCTAGCTCTCCATGGAAGTAGGTATGTCACACATGCGCATGTACAAGCTGCTAGGGTTACCATTTCAAATTGGTAGACGGATTACGCTTCACTCTACCTAAATGTTTAATTGTAAATAATAAGCTTTTCAACAAAAATTTAAACCTTTATATTCAGAATTTCCCTTCTTTTTCTGTAGAGCAGGATGATTGATGTAAATTAAAAAACTTCGTATTTATTCAACAAAAAATATTATTTACACTCCTGGCCATAGAAATTGCTACATAGCAAAAGCCAATTAAACTGCTTAGCTACTACTAAAAGCAAATAGCAGAGTCTTATTTATTTCACATATGCAGTATAATAGCAGGAAAGCATGATTAAATTTTCACGTGATTTGGGGTACACAGCTGCAGAACTGAGTGCACAGTTTAAATTGCATATCTAAATTGGAAAGATATTGCTTGGTCATACAGAGCCGTTATTCAGTGCAAAGCAAATGAAAATGTGACAAAGTTATGCAAATACGCATTAGTCATGGTTATATCAACATACATTAAGCGCTGTTATACATTATACACGTGTTTACATAATTTTAGAAATTACATTGTTACATAAGTACATAATCATACAAAACTTTAAAAGAACTTAGTTGCTAACAACAATACAATATTTTAATTATTTGCAAATGGTCTGCTCTAGTGTATTATTATAATTACTGATTGCCCTAATGCACTATTTTAAGACTAAAATTTTTGGTAATATTAATTTGCATTAATGCAATGCAATGCAATCAATAATATATAATACAATACAATTCACAATATGTTAAATGCATGAGTGACACAGTTTAAGATGGAGCTACACTAATACACTAACTTCTGCAGCATAAGAGTACACTAATTAAAGTTACTCTGAAAGGATATAATAATATACATAAAATAATATACATAAAAAAACTCTATTGTCCTATGTAGTTGGAAAAGGGCTATATCCTGAACATGAGTTAGCAACGTTAATACCCTGATAGAATAATACTAATGAAACTAATACTCAATAAAATTAATGCTCTAATATAATTAATACTCTAATATATTCATATGTTAATGCAATGACTACACATAACCAGTCTGACCATTCTGCCGAATGTTTGGAAAATCCCTTTACAATATACTTGATCCAATTGTTCGAAGGAAACTAATATGTTTTTCACGAGAACTATAGCATTTATTGCGAAAATATCAAATGGGCAATTGTCGTTGCCTCTTCAAAGGGCGATCTGAGACAGCCGCCTACCGTGTTGCGGTTAGATGTCTGAAACGCATAACGAGAAACGTGGGAGAGTCGTGATGGCCGGCACAAATGTTTTCATTATGGATTAACCTCTGATGGCTTGTGGTCCACGAACCTAAGGTACCATCCCTGATATGCTGTGGTGGATGAGCAACTGAAAACGGAGACTCATAGGATATGGAGGAAGCTACAAGGACGTTAGAGATCATAGGGGGTAAGCTGTAATTTTGTATTTATATTGTATTGTGACTTATATTGAAAATTACACAAATATTACATAAAAAATGTAATCACATAACTTCAGTGTAAAATGATCTTCCAGTCACTCTGTATGTGAGTATTAATTAACAGTGCGTGTACGGCTATTTTTTTGCTCACTGAGCTCTCATATATTCATCGATGATATAAAACGGTAGTGGATATTGTTTCTTTTGAGAGATGTTAGACTCTTGTCGCATCAGAAATTATTATGAGCTATATATATATCATGTCGACAATGTGTACAAGATCAAATCAATGAGGCAGAGACAATTACTCTTTTTCGTCGATTGTTATGCACTTTCGTGGCCTCGAGGTTTAGATTTATAGCCTGTAGTTGATGTGGATGCATTCGTCTTTGCTGGGGGACTCAGAGTATTCCATTTCTAAGAATTCTACTTCTAAGAATTTGGTCAATGTATACAGACAGATATTATTTTGTGAACAGTTTATTTTGATTTGGAAATCTTTATTATCTTTCAGGATGAAAAAGCGTTAAAATTCCTTATCCCAAGGGAGGATTTAAATAAATTATTTTTGTTATTTATAAAAGTTTGCGTTTTTACGTTGCATTTTTTCTCGAAGCGAGTAGCATATAAGTAAGAAGCTGAATTAGGGAAAGCACCCTTTGCAAAGTTAAGATACGGGTTTTAAATTGTAATCAATGCATACGCCATATGTAAAAGCCAATCTATATTACATGCTTGAAAATTGAAGTCAAGACTTTTGCAAGATGTTAAAATTTCCAGAGCTGAAATAAGCACTCTTAATATATTTATGTAGTTTATCTCTTAACTCAAAGTATGCTCTACTCGAATATTTCTTGTAGTACACACACAACCACTCTGTAGATTTTGTAACTTCAGCTTTTCGTTAAGCGGCAGAATCATCCCAAAGGTATTGCAGTTAATCTCTGCATCGGTAGATTATATTTAGAATTTCTGTAGTTTTTCTCCTGCTTTCTTAGCCTGCCTTCGTAGTGTAATGGTCAGCCCACTCGGCGCCTATTCGAGAGGTCCGTCGAGGATATTGCTCATTTTTCATGTCTCCTGCTTCAAAATAACCTAATGCCTGTACATAGTCTCTCTTAACAATGCTCTTTTCGTTTTCAGTTATTCCCAGCGCTTAATGTCAAACAAAATTATAGAGAATGACTTTCCCTTTCAAATTAAAGACAATCAGGTTTCTGGGAGCAGGAAATGTAAAACTTTAGCTGGGAACCTCACTAGGATCTAGAACGTAGATCTTCTAACGGCTCTCCGGACGGGCTAATTACCTACGCAGTGAGAACACGCAAGAGGAAATTCAATTACTCCTTATAGTAGAATTATTACATCTTTTTTGTTTCAAATGATCATATATCATTTACTTATCGTACTACTTGTACCTACTTTAAAGTTCAATATTTATTCATACAAATTTATCATAGTTCTGTACATTTTGGAGCATACAACGAAACTGAAATTGGTGATCTAGATTTAGCATGCTGGCAAAGAGCATTATTTTCCTATTCTCTTTCAACAAAAAGAACCCGTGAAATTTTCCTTTTTCTGTAAGCATTACTCAAAATTCAGAAAGACATAACACAAAAATCTTGAAAGTCGTGTTCTCTAGGCTATCTACTCTCCGATTTCAGGTCACTTTCTTAATTAATTTTTTTAGCATTTGAATTATTGTATCTTCCACTGGAAGACGGAAAAATTTTAATTAAAAGAATCACTAGCGTTTTAAATGAAAGCGATTAACAGAATTTTAATTGAAAGTGGTCACAGGAATAAAAATCAGATTTTTAATTAAATTCAGGTTAAATTGTTAAACCGAAAGGAGAGATTCTCACTGCTTATTGACTAGAAGTCATGTTAAGCAGTTTTGTAAAAGTAGTTCTGCATTTCATTTTGTCTCATGTCGCATGAAACTAAGTTTCAGTAAGTTAATACTAAATAATGTGGTTAATTCAAATTTACACTAGAATCTTCGCAAATGCCGCTAATATTTAAATATTCCGCTGAATAGGTTCCAAAATGTTTCATTGTGATCAATTACTGTTTAATCCCTGGCCGTTTGTCGGAAGCCAGCTGCAATTAATGTTGATATTGCTGATAAGTGTGCAGTGACACTTGGAAAAATATCTGTGAATTATTACGAACCACAAAAAAAGGGTATCATTACTTTCGCTGTTGTTAGGTGTAGAAATTGTTATGGAAATTTTAGCTCATTAAATGTTTTCCTGAAAAGGCTGTAGAATTTTATTTTTAATTGTAATTCTGCACACTTATAATAACCTAAATTATTTCAAATAAAGTTAATATTATCAAATACCTATGCATACAAACGCTGTCAGTACATATAGAAGTAAGTAAAATTAAAGGGAATCGTATTCCCAACAGCTTTCTAAAAGGATAGAGAAGAAATAAACAAAAAGAGGAAATTTCAGACAACGTACATTATTAGATTTGTCAGCTTGTAGAGACATTAATATATTTTTGAAACAAGGAAATCGAAGAAATGTACAATGCCGTTGCCGGGACTCGAACCTCGGACCACTTGAATACGCGCCGAGTGTATTGGCCATTACAACACGAAGGCATGCTAAGAAGGCTGGAGAAATACTTTATATACTCTCCCTTTTAAAGGGCGACTGGGGATTAGGGGATCCAATCATCAAATCCTAGTGGTGGAGAATCATCATCCACCACCGGTTTTTAGTTAGGATGCTAAAGTACAGTCATTAGGACTTTTTTGAAGCAGGAGATGAAAAATGAGCAATGCCCTCGCCGGGACTCGAACCTCGGACCTCTCGAATACGCGCCGAGTTTGCTGGCCATTACACCACGAAGAGAGCGGGAGAAATGTTTTATAAGCTGAGGCGGATTAACCAGGACTTCTCTTAAAAAAAGGTTTTTGGGGCAGGGAGGGGAATAATGGAAAACTTATTATCACAAACCATCAGAGTGAAGCAAAGTTACCTATGAAAGAAACAGAAAGGAAAGGAAAATGCATAGAGTAACCATCAGTGATAGCTGATAATATCTGCTGGATGAATTCTGCCAAAAGCCAAAGAAAGTTCTAGATGACAGTATTAGGCGAGTTTAATTTAATTGACATTATTCAATTTCGCTTGTAAATATTGTTCTTTAGCTGCCATTTCTAACTTAGTTTCTACATTTCCAATGATGTTTACTTGTCAGATTCAGCTGCTTGAATATTCAAGTAAGTTGTCAGTAATAGTTTTCTGTTAATCATGGACCATTCTTGCTTTCGAAACTCTCAAATCAGCAATGGAATGCGAAATATATCTGTGAACACTATCATACTATGAAGTTTACATTCTTTTAAATCATCCAGTATCTATGACTCAAGAACAACTTTTCTGTTTCTGTAGGATGCAATTATAATAAATAAGCCATTCTGAAAGCATAATTTAATGATATACTATCTGAACATCATTCGTGCCATTTTTCAGCAAGTTATTGCAAAGATATCATGAGAGTATCTGCCGTCCAGTAGATGTTGCAAGGTATGAATATTGTTCTTCCGTCTTCAAAATCGCGAGATTTTTTGCAACATATAACACATTAGGAGTGCTCTACTTTGATGGATTTTTGCTGTTATGCATAACTAACGAAAGGAAAATGGAACATGTCACAACGTACCACAATGGATTAATATTTTTAAATACTTTTACGTCCTTCTGTGTGCGTTAAAGCCAGAACTACGCACTATCTTAATTATTTAGGTCTAAGTGCCTTACAGCTCTGGAAAACTAGGCTAGGCGGCATTATAAGGCAAAATTTATCAACCAATGTTACTTGATTTGTCAGCTTGTAGAGACATTAATATATTTTTGAAACAAGGAAATCAAAAAAATGTACAATGCCGTCGCCGGGACACGAATTTAAGTGGTCACGAGGCAACTTTACGGCAATTTCATATGCAATAATATATGCGCATATTCCTTTGTTTCCGTTTTTTACTATGAGATCAAAGCATTCGCAGTAGCAGATAGTCTTGATGTTTAACTTCATGACTATATTTATACGCAATAAAATTCATATAAATTTCACAAATAGAGGAAGGACATATATTTGCTATGACAAAGCTTGAGAGATGTATATGCTTGAGAGATGCATCAATGCAAAACCTCCTTATGGAAACTGTTTGTATTTGCCTTACACGTGGATAAAATGACGGAAATTAACAAATAATCAGATCTTCCTACTAAAACTGCTAACTTCGTACTTATGTGCAGCAGTTTTATTCACTTGGACTTTAAGGGTAACATGCATTAAGGTAAAAGAAAGGGAAATTTGGCGACATTCTTAACGAACGTCCCCTATATATAAAAGGTTGTCTAGATGGTTATGGAAATGTTCCTAAAAAAGTGCATATTTTCAATTTATAATTCATTTTATGGTTTGGCCGTTAGATTTGAAAATTTTCTGATCACATATACCAGACTTTTATAACAATATAAATTCTGCGTCTATTTTAGTTTTAAATTTTATATTTTGAGTTAAAAAACTGATAAAAGGAGCTTAGCTTATATCTCTTTTTGACTAATTTGCATACTACGATTTCATTCTGTTCTGCAAGATTTTTTTTAATCTCGCTTTACATTCTCTTGTTAACTTATATACTATTTTCTTTTCCAAGTGTATTTGCGAAGTAAATAATAATCTTGAATTCATGATCCTGAAGAATTATGATCCTGCAGCTATGTTTTATTACTACTGGTTTCATTACTCTGTTAAGACTTGTTAAATATTTAGTATTTTGGACCTTTTCTTTTAATTTTTACAACAGAAACTTTTAAAGTATTTTTGTATACTGCTGAAATATTTTGACATTACTTTTCCAAAGAAATGTTTTTAGTTTTCTTCTGAATGTATGTATGAAACCTAAAAAAATTAAACAAACGTTTCAATTTTTTTAAGTACGTCGATCTTTTTTCCAAGCTATAACTGGAAGAAACTCCCTTGTATTTGCCTTATTTAAGCATAAAGTAAAACAAATAAAATTTTAAAGGTTTTAAAAGACTTGATTTATTATACCTTTTTGAAACCAATGTTTATAGATATTTTTTAGAAATCCCTTATGAAATACCTTTCAGGTGTGGAGACATGCTTCTCTTCTGTAGTGAAACATACAGCAATTGAATATGCATAGAGAGTTAATGCATGTTTCTTCTTCATCACTAAAGTCTTCATTTTACTAACAGTTACGAATGCATTAAAAAAAGTTTCAGCTTACGAAAAGTTCTAACTTTTAACTGCATAAACAGCAAAAAATACATCTTAAAAGGAAAAACGAAATGAAGCCCAACGGCTGCCTTCGAAATGATGTCGTTTTCTTTACCATTTTCCTTCAACACAAAATAGTCAATGGTATCTCTAACTCCATCATATTTCCTACGACATCGATGAAAATCGAATCTCTGTTAAATAAAAATAAGGTACGACATCATAAAATATGTGCAAAGCCAGTCTTCCTCCCGTTATTATTCTTTTCTTATTCCTTCTTTTATGCTGTCCTAGGCATGCCAACTTCAACCAATATGTACTGGAATGGCGACATGTATGGGTGGTACACAGTGCTAAAAGCTACGTACGTGCTCATGATATACTGAGGAAGGGAAAGAAATTATTTTCCTTACTACACCCTGAGGCAGCTGAGGTATCTGAGGGAGCATTAAATAACTCCTGTTGTGCCTTCCCCCTTCTTCTCCCTTAAGCAGTTAGAACTGAACACGTGCAGGAGCTTGTAATAACGGAGTTATTTCTACGATAAAGAATGCGCTTGTGTCTCCTCTTTTTGCTCTTCTTCTCTCCTACCTTATTGCTGCAATTCGAAGTTGAGATTAGCTTTTGGTGGTGTCATTTTGATAGATAAACTAAGTTAAGGATGCAAGCCAGAGGGTATGAAATGACAGTTAATGGCACTTAAGATTGTATTCATTTTTAGATACGTTCCTTTTCATTCTTTTCCTTCTTGCCTTACATGAAATGAAAGTAAACAAAGCTCATTTTACTTCCTTTTCAAAAGAACTATTAAAAATTAAAAAATTTTTACAATGCATTTTTCTTTTCCACTGTATCTTTTATTCCATTTCCAAATAATAGCACTCGTACAAATTTTGCTTGTATTGCTAAGTTTTGTTTCCGTTCGGTGAGCGATCTATTTATTCATCAAGTCTTAAGAAATGCAAATAAATTTGGAAGTGACATAACACAAAGGAACTGATTCGCAGGCTCCAGCGATTTTCTTTAAATGTTACAGACTTTTGAAAAATGCTCACTGAGTGGAACTTATGATTATGACAGAAATTTAAATCAAATATTTGGTAAGAGATACGGTGAAATTCCTACACAGGTCCCCGTATTGGTTTTATTGAAAGTTTTAAAGAAGACGGAAAATTATTGCTCATCCGGCGGATGTAAGGAAGAGTAAAAAGCTTTTGCATTTCCTATTCATTAATATAGAATAACCTCCTGGATTCATATCTAAAGAATTAATAACAAAAGAATAACAGGATGCGCACTGATGAAAGGAAGGATTTGTAATTTTTTTTAACATTTCTAAACTTTAAATTATAATTTTGAAATTTCATAATTTGTGTTTTAAAATTTAAGTTTATTTCATCTCAAAAAATTATTTTATTACTCCTCCATGACCGTTATTTAGGGACGTACTTAGTCAAAACGTACTGATTGATTTCCACAGAGTTACAGAGTTACTTCCCAGATATGGTCCCTGCTTGGTCCACGAAATCTCATTGACCAAGTACGCCTTCATAAACATAAACTATACCATATAAAATGAAGAAAACATATGTGTGGCTTTGCGCTATAAGTGACATAACGCGTAGGCTATAAGTTCCTGATATAGCGCGGGCATTATGAGATTTCTTAAAAAGTGGTGTCCTTATTTTCCTTCGTGTTAATGTTACTTTTCCAATTTGATATCTTTATCCAAGTTGTGTTTCATATGCTTTAATTGACGTAATGCACTTAGCAATTCTAAATGAATATTTTGGTGTTAAAAAAGGAGGCTAAATGTTAAGAAAGTTAAATTGCTGTTAGAATTATTCATGTCATCAGAATTCTTAATTGCATTTTAGTTTAATAACTTAGTTATTTTTAAAAAAGGGAAATACTGCTTTTAAAATATTTTTAATACGTCGGTGTATAACTCGTAGAAATATCAAAACGTTACAAAAAATCATCGAGTTTATGAAATTCCCAAATTCTGTTACCTACACGAGTAAAACTTAAAAGACCGCTGGCAAATTCATGACCAACTTATACAGCAATTGTGTAACATGTATACCATCGCATTTTTCTTCTCTTTGTCTAATACCTTTGTAGAGTCATTAGGTTATTTGGAAGAAGTAGATATGAAAAAATAAGCAATGCCCTCACCCGGACTCGAACCACGAACCTCTCGAATACTCGTGGAGCGCACTGACCACTACGCCGCGAAGGCGAGCAAAGAAAGCGGGAGAAATACCTTATATCTTCATGACAACTCGCATACCAAGGTGACGCAGTTGGCAAGTGCTGTCCCTTAATGAACTACCTCATTACATACAGATATAAAATTTCGCGTTTCGGATTAACAGCTGAAAAAGAGGAAAGGATCTGCTCTCCCCCCCCCCGAATTTTCTAGTACTGGAAGTAGCATACTTTAAATTAATGCAAAAGTAAAATATTTGGAATATGCGAATAAATTCATTTCCTCCAGGTATTCCTTTTTTTGTGTGTGGGGGGGGTATTATTAAAGTATGGTTATTTTATAAGGTAATTCTCCCGCTTTCTTGGCATGCCTTCGTGGTGTACTGGTCAGCACGCTCGACGCGTATTCGAGAGGTCCGTGGTTCGAGCTCAGGCGAGGGGATTGCACATTTTTCACATCTCTTGCTTCCAAATAACCTAATGACTCTACAATTTCAATTTCCCATTTCAAAACAGACATTTCAATACAGAACACGAAACCATGTGAATTGTGTATAAAATAAAAAAACATTTGAAGCGCATTTGCTTCTGACTTAAAACTGGTGTTATGTGTGTGTATTATGTGTGAGTGACAAAAACAATGGGTAAATTTAGTCTATAATAATATATAAACCTTATAGAAAACCTTTAAATTCACCTAAATATATAATAAAAGCATGAGTATGATATTCCATTATTTTTCATAATTTGCATATATACCTTACACGCATCCGTACGAATGAGAAGCAATGAAAGGAAACAGTAACAGGGAGTCGAAAAAAGCCTTTTCCCTTCAGAACTTCGAATTTTAATCCTTTTAAGCCTGCGATGCACACAGAACGTTGATTAACGGCAAAGCAATCGAATATTATTTCTGTGAGCCATACCTTCGATATGAACCTTCTAATTGAAACTGATATATATATAATATATATATCACACATCGGGCAAATCGCAAAAACTCCATACAGCTGCACCACTCGAAGGGATTCGACAGCGGATCTAAAGACTCACTAATGGCCGAGGTGGCCATTAGTGAGGCCCTAGGTAGAGGAAATAACAAGCCTGAACTCACTTAAATGTGTTGTCATTTAGATGCTGAAGAGTGATCTGAAACTTAGAGTTGTGAGCATTTAAATGCTCTCATCTCTAAGTTTTACTTATATATGCAGTGAGCAAAAATAAAGAAATTTAAACAAAAGTAAAGAAACCAGCCTTAAATCTCATTTAATGAAAGCAGTATTTTCAGTAGATGTTGCAGTTTATTACTTTAAATTCTCTTTGTAATTAACTCTGAAATAAATTGATGTGAACTGAGAGCAGAAATGAAATAGTAAATTAATAATATACATTTGATTCATTACATCATGATCTGAAAAAAATATTTGCAATTGCAGGTATTTTATCTTGAAAGAGATTTTCTGAAATTGTGTTATCTAATAATCTTAAAAAGAAATTAAATCGTATTTTATATTGTACTGGGAGAAAAGGGAGTCCGTTATAACAGTTAAAGGGGTGCAACCACTTTTTAACAAATCAGGTACCTTTGAAGAGCACGTAATTTTCGTTATTTATTGTTAAAGATTTTCAGTACTTGCATACGTTCTGCAATTTATCATCATTAGTTTTGTTGCATCCATTTTGCACTAAGAGGGTGGATTAACCGGCCCTAATCTCCATAATTGCATCCCTCTTATAGAAAGCTTAGACTGAAAATTATTTACTTACGGTGGACCATGCAAAGATACGAAATTCATATGTCCGGCCCCTCACAGGTCGCAATGTCCGAGTTGTTACCAGATGTGACACGAGAGTGTCTTCAATTCACTCAATTACGGCTTCACTTGACGTTTCAAGAACCATAACTTCACGGCCAGTATCAAGTGTTTTAGGGATCTGCATTATGCCCATCACCAAAGCCTCTCGATTTCAGGGAAGGTGAAGAACAAATGATCCTGTTTCTCCTCTGATATCGTTTCGCCTACAACTAATCAGTGGACGTAAAATACAACCGAAAAATTAAGAGGAAGAGACTAATTCAGTCTGCAAACTGTTTTACACAAAGCAGAAACTCAGAATGCTCTTAAACTCTCTACTAGAGAGGCTCTTGCTCTCGCAAGATCCTCACATAATGAGGACAATATCTTAACTATGCATTCACTATTAGTTGTTGATTGCCGTTGTTGTATTTATAATAGAGTTTCTCGTATATTTATTATGAATTTGTTTTTAGTTCTATATGCAGTGAGCCACGCGCAACCTAAACAAATGGCACATTAGTCAGTTACCAATCCTTACATGGAGTCCTCATACCAACACAACGTACCATCAACACCCCAATTTCATCCTGATTCAGAAATTCATCATATACTCTACTCATCAAGAGCAAACCAGCTTTAGAGATTGCTGGTAAGGTTTCTCGTCTAGTTGTCTTGTTTTTCTCACTGTATTTTCAGTCATTCTAGTACATCAATCAGTTTTCATCTCATCATAATTCATAATCGGATACTAATTAAATTAAATCAAAATAGTTTATTTTTCTGATACCGAGTTTATGAGTACACACAGTTTGAACTTGTCAAATAATTACTTATATTTAACAGCCTGTAAAACCGAAACAATCAATTTTAAAACCTTAGTGTGCTCCCAACAACAATCCAACATATTTGTATCATCAGTTTTCAATCTTCATAGAATTTTTGACAAATAATAGATATATAAATTCAGCAATGTATGAAAGAAGTATAGTTAGTTACAACAGGTAGTTACATTCATAAAATCTGGCCTAACGAAGCAAGTTATGAAGAGTGATATGTTAATAATTACTATACCTAAAAATACTTGTTACCACTTACGTTTACCTTATTGCTACCTAGCCTACTTCAAACCCCAAAGCAAAGTTTTAAACCATTTTATTGGTTGTATTCTTTTGGTTACTCAGAATTTCTGCGCCACCAATGAAGTTTACGCTTAAGCACAAAATTTAGAATCAAAGCAAAAAATTTCCCTTTTAGGCTGGAATTACAACTACAGGTCAAGGCAATCTATTAAACATTGTCCATAGTGACTTGAAGAGAGCGTCCATGATTAGCCGAGCTCACGCTGAACAGTGGTAATTATTTCCATCTTCGAATTCCGGCGAGCCTGCTGAGAACAAGGGTGTTCTCCAGATTTTTTCTATGTGTGACCTAAGTATGAGTCACCTTTCTTAAGAACTACAAAGCTATCTCTTCTCTTAGATAACCGCAATATGTGATTTGCCACATTTTGATGAATAAATGCATTAGGATTCAAAAAGTCAAACTAACACTGATTCACATAATATAGTTAGCACAAGTATCTAGATTACTCGATTGTATCAAGTCTTTTTTTCGTAAGACTCTCACCTAACCTTATAAATCTTCTTATCAGTTGGACTTATAAGGTATTTCTCTAGCCTTCTTAGGATGCCTTCGTGGTGTAATGGTCAGCACACTCAGCGCATATTCGAGAGGTTCGAGTCCCGAAGAGGGCATTGCTTTTTTTCACATCAGCTGCTTCCAAAATAACCTGATGTCTCTACAGTGGCGCCCGAACTAAAAGGTGGTGAACGATGATTCTTCACCACCAGGATTTGGCGACTGGGTTCCCTAAAGCCCAGTCGCCCTTTAAAAGAGGGAATATGTAAGGTATTTCTTTCGCCTTCTTAGCATGTCTTCGTAGTGTAATGGCCAGGAAATTCGGCGCGTATCGAGAGGTCCGAGGTTTGGGTACCGGCGAGGACATTGCTCATTTTTCATGTCTCCTACTTCGAAAAAAACCTAATGTCTCTAGAGACTTTTAATCAACAAGCGCTTCGAGATAAAACGGGGGATAAGGTGAATTATTGTAAGCTAATTATATTTTGAGTGTATCTAATACACCTGTTTAATTCTTTTTCTTTCACTTAAATGCTCGACTAATTTGCATCTGTTGAACTCGGGTGAGGGGAAAAACGAAAAGTAAAAAATCTTAACTTAACTTAAAAAACTTAAACAAATAGCGTTAGTTAAACAAAAACATTGCAGGCTGTGAGACTTGAAGACACTGCGTGTTTAAGGGAGCCTACCGATGTTTTAAAAAATTATCGCACAGAATGTCAGAAGATGCAATTAATTTTAATAAGAAGACAAAACAAATGCATTTCAGTTTTAAAGCACAATAAGCCATTCATCCTATAATTTCAAATTCAAGTGATGTTAAACTCAAATTGCGTCATTCAAGATGATGAATCTAATTTTAAACAAGATTCTATAAAAGCAAGTATTTTAAATGGACAAGATAGAATAATAAGATCATTTATTAATGAATTATATAACGTACATTATGAGATCTAAACCAAAATCTGGACTTAAAAATGTCAAAACTTGGATATTCATATCTATAATTTTAAAAAACTGTAAAATTTAAATGAAATTTACAAACTGACTATCATTTACATCTGCATTTCACAGCATAAAATATCTGATATGCAACAAGAAATACTTTTGAAGAAATATTACCAGTCATAATTATAATGATTTTGGAATTTTTCAGGTGCATTAATTATCGAAACAAATTTCACAATTTGACCAAAGTGTTTCGAAAATTGCATTTTCGCGATTAACTAGTTCGGTATAAATTAAATTATTCGCCTTTAAAAGAACAGACTTGAAAATGAAAAACATTTATTCGCAATATTATATAATGCTAAACCGCCTTCGTACAATATACTTCCTTTTTAATTGAAAAGTTGTGTTTAGTACAACTGCATAAAAAAACATGTAGCATCCAAATGCCAGTTGTTTGTCACTTAACGCATTAAACCGGGAGAAATTTTTCTCGGGTTCCTTTTATCGTCCACGAGGATAATAAATGTGCATTTTTTTAAGAGAATCCAGATAGCAAAGAATGAGCAGTCGCGATAGGCATAATTCCAAGCAAGCCAGCCAGCGAAAGATAGTTCTGGTTTTGTCCGACACTTTCATGCCTCAGGAACTGATCTCCGATGCTGATAACTTTATCGCTCTTCGTCCTTCCTCCAAATGTATGCGTATGAAAAAGTGTAATCTTACGGCATTTGGTGTTCGCTGATAACATAGGCCCGGGGGATTTTGTCCTCAATTTATCTCCCATTACTGTTTGCTTGCGTTTTTTTTTCCAAAAAAAGTAGTGCGCATTTCCCTATTGGGACATGACTTGCGAAATGCCATGATGTGAGCAGATTGTGGGGCTTACTGATATATGCTTCGCATCAAAGTATCATGAAGAAGAATAAAGAAAATATTACAAGAGAGCCGTAAGACTAGATGTGCAACACGAGATGGGTTTGATTAAATGAAGGGGAAATGTAAGAGGGTAAAGTTGTGTTACTACTCATTTTTAGAGCATTGTAAATGAAACATTTACTCGAAATATTTGGAAACCCGGAATCGTAGTTTTAACTTAAATGTGCTCATTACATTTTTGAAGCAGCAGAAAATTTTCTAGTTGCACTGAACACATTTCTAATTGATAGTTGAACTCAGTCTTCCATATATAAGATAAAGCTTTTACCTTTTATGTACAACTGTATAACTTAAAATACTTAATAAACCCATACATCACAGCTGATATTTATGTTCTGAAGAAATCCATTATTTGTAACCTAATTATATCACCCTTCCAAATTAAAACCAAATTCATCCTTTCAACACTAAAGGCTGAAACTACAGTAAAGGACGATGCAAACTAGTAAAGATTGCACTATGTTTTTAATTATGCTTAAATAAGAAAAAATACTTCATCATTCACTGAATTTACTTCTGTACTATAATCATTATTCCTATTTGTTTTGACACTGATTACACTGCTCATCAAATTAAAGGGTAATGACAGAAATAAAATTTAAATGTTACTTATTAAAAATTTATTAAAAACGATTTTTACAAAAGCATTACTTAACATAAATTACAATAATTGCAATTTGATTACTTTAAGAATATTGAACTTAAAATAAAATTAATGGAAATTTAGAAATGATAGAAAATGATCTGCCTTGTTTTGCATCAAATCTTTTTCTTAATATGGTGTATTGTCGTTTCTGATTGACACGCAAACCTCTTATTGAATTGCACTCCACTCTTCTGAAAGTAGCCTTTTCAGAAAATGTAGAATCTGGATAAATATTTGACCTACGGCGGCCCAAGCCTTCCAACATGTGCTCAGTCCAGTTCAGTTTTGGTGAGTAAGCTTGCTAGTCCATTCGAGTACCTTTTGCTTTCAAGTATTCTTATACCAGAGGTGTGGGCGAGCATTGTCATCCATTATCAAAACCTCTGAGCCAACAGCACCCGAAAGCAGCCTCATATGGGCTTCAAGACCGTGCCTGTTTTTGTGTTACCGGTACAGAGTCTCCATCAAAGATACGCAGCACGGTGCCGCAGTTTTTAAAAATTCCACCCCGACCAAGAAACCGTTTCTATGGAATTGGGATCTTTCATAAAGAAAGAAATGCAAGTTGCTCGTTCCTCTCTCCCTCCAAATCAATACACATCAAGAAACACAGTTGAGGCTATATCTTGACTTGATAGTAAACAACACACGATACCATTCCCTTGGTTTCGTAGAACACCACTTTCGAAGATGGCCCCCGTCGAAAATGAAGAGAGTGGGATACAAACCATTGGTTTACTCTTGGATTTTTTCATGTGGCAACTTGAAGGTCAAAAATCAGTTTTAACTATAATTAAATATAAACTGTTGTTAATTACCAGAAATGAAACTATATTCAGACCATCTATCGTGAAACAAAGCAACTTCACCATTCTTAATCTCAGTATCATAATATTACTCATCTCATTCTTGCTTTTGCTCTGGTAACAAATACTCCGCCACATTTCTTTATCATTATGCGAAAGGTATGTTTGTAATTACTGAAAGTAGTAAGCGCTCGCACTCAAAGGCCAAGGGATGCCGCCACGAAAATAGTTACGTAACAGAAGGTGGAAGCCGCCAGCAGAGAAGTGTATCTAAGCCTTCTGCTTGGATGCAGAACCGGATAAGATCCAATGGCTCCAAATCAGCTGCTGCCCAGCGAATGAGCTGTTCGAACAGTTCCCGGACTGCATCAGGAAACAGAACCATCGGTACGCCTTGCACGTTCTGAGGCAGCGGTTCCACATGTATATTGGTTATTTCCTCGGCTTAGTACTTGCGGTTCTGCCAACGAGACTTTTAACACAATCGCTTCATCCAACTCAAAAATAAAGGTATAAATAAATTTCTTTCGGTAAAATTTTGTATCAAACATTTCAAAAGGACATTATAAAAATCACGGAAAAGAAAAAATACACACCTAACGCTCATAGTAACCAGCAATACAGACAGGGCCACGACTCGTGATCAAGATGTCTAAAATTAAATAAATGATTTAAAATAAATAAATGTATTTCATTTCTAGTACAACATTTAGAAAAATTTTGTAACATGATTTAAAAATAACTAAACGAAACTGGGACAAATATTTGCCTCAAACACAGATCCCACTTGGGGGAACAAGGACAAAACTAAAGGATTTTCCATAAAATTCTGATCAACCTCATCTAATAATTACCAAAATTAAAAATAAGTTCAAAATAAAAAATAAAATACATTCAAAAGATTCGCTCAAAAAATACGTTAAGATTCAATGTAAGTTATAAATAAGCTTACATCGTCATCAGTGTCTCGCATAGGAAAATCGGGATCCACAAATATCACAAATCAATTACAAATTTAATAAATAAAACATTAAAAAAATCATATTCAAAAATGGCAATCTAAAAATCAGGTACAAACAAAAAATACTTACATTAGATGCAGATGTAGGATAAGATCGTTTAGCAGACATCGTGTAAAGAAGCGAAATGGCACAGAAAATCCCACATAGTCAAGAGAACGTTCACTCAGCAGCAACCAGAGTAGAAATGACTGCAATCATCAAAGTGAACAAATATATGTAGACGAAGTACAAGAAACAAACACGCTGAAAGCTTGAAACAGGAAAGATATTGTTAGCAAGAATCTGATTCGTACTTAAGACTGTATTCCTTCGCTTTCGCAAAACCACAAAAGTGTGAAGTGATTTTCATGTCAAGCAGGCTCATACATGCTCAATTCTCTAACCTAGTGACATCATGGTGGTTTCCGCTGAGCAAGGTCAAGTGGACAAAGAGGGTGGACTATGTGAAATAACAGGATTTGAGAAAGTGTGGCCTTGAGGTAACCCTCAGTTCTGCCATGCCAGGGGTGGCAAGTTCGAATCCCAGCTTCTTAAAACTCGTGCAATTACATAAAATTTATTCATGAAATAGTACTATATTAAATAGCAAAATCAAGTAAAATCAATGATTCATAGTTAAAAAAGATTAAATAATTGAAAATAATAATGTAGAAATAATTAAAGTGATTAGATATTTTAAAATAATGACGTATTAAATAATTAAAAATGATAAAATAAAGCTCACTTCGTTCCAAACTCGTGATTCATGAAGTCGTTGCCGCAAAAATGAAAAATATCGTGCTTGCCACAAAAACAAGACCTGAAAAAATTGTCGTTACCACAAAAAAGTTGAAAAATATTGTCGTTGTCCCAAAATGAAAACGAAACTATGCTTGACGTCATTTCAAATTGTCACTCCTGCTTGTTCAAGATCCGGTTGATTCCAGTGGAACATCAAAGGCGCGGGGCCTCTTTGTTCTTTTCTTACGTCATCTATTGTTCTATTACGCAATGACTCCTGGGGCGGCATCCTTTGGCCTTCCGAGTACGGGCGCTTACTACTACTGAATACCAGGCGCACCCCTTACACAAGTTTAGCTAATAGATGTTTACTTCAATAATTATATGCCAAAAGTCAAGACACCGCATCAACCAGTCATGACTGATTCTTCCTTCCAACCATCCATCTCCATCATCACCTTCTATGTCAGATCTAAAAATTTCTTCATAAGTATGTAAATATAATAATAAATTTTGATGAAATGACGTAGATAAATTATAATTATGATGCTGAAGGTAAATTCACACATCTCTGTCTCTATTTGACATATTTCTTAATTTTAGGCATAGTTCTAACAAGAAATATTCATGCAGATAATAAACAAATGAACTGTCGCATAAGGTCAGCACATCTTTTCCATTGCTGTTTGCATTTAGTAGACTTTACCTGGTGATGGCAAGAAGAGAGGGAAAGGGTCATGAAAAGGCTAGAAAAAATAAATATGAAATAGGTCAGCATTTGTTGAATAATATTGAGAACCGGAAACTCTTTGGTATATATATATATATATAGATAGATAGATAGGTAGATAGATATAGATATAGATATATAAGGTGGACCAGGGGGGGAAAGAAAGCTGCAATAAAAAATAATAGTTGAAATTTCGACCACAAGGTGAGAACGGGGTGCATGAAGAACATGAAACACAAATGGGAAACATAAAACTTTATTTAATCACAGCATTTGTTCAATGTACATTCCTTTTGCATCAATCATATTTTGAAATCGGGTTATAGATTGTTCAACAGTAGTGGGTTTTTTGATCAATTGTAGCAATATAAAGTGTTATGCTGGCTTTCAATTCATTTATGTTTCCTATGCTTCCTCCATAGACACGATCTTTCGAGAATCCCCACAACTAGAAGTCACAGGGATCCAAGTCCGGAGAACAAGGAGGCGGGAAAACTTCTCGAAATTACCTGTTCACCTTTAAAGTTCACTACCTTTCCTAGTCTAGAATCTTGAGGTGATACCATAACTTGCATGATAACAGTAATCTCTAAACATTCTCGTTCACAGGCTCTCGTGATAGAACTCCCCTGAGGTTCTTGAAGAGTGTTCTCTTCAAAGAAAAGGGACCAAAAATTAAATCAGCAGTAAAACCACGCCATGCAGTTATGTAATCAAGATGCAGAAACCGTTCATGCACAACATTAGGATTTACAGGACAACATATGTGACAGTTCTGATTATTAACTGCTCTGTATGACAGGTAAAATGTGTCTCGTCCTACCACAGAATGTTCCAAGGCCATGCATTGTCAAAGAATATTCTGGACAAAGGAAGATTAGCAAAATCAATGCGTTTTTCTGAGTCTGTACGATGCAGCTCTTGCAGAACTTGGATCTTGTATGGATACCACTTTGCAATGGTTCGCAGAACATTTCGTACTATCGACCAAGGAAGACAAAAATCACTTGACACCGCTTCAGCACTTGTTGAATAATACTGGGAACCGGAAGATCTTTCCATCGCGGCAAGAACGACTTCTTCCACAGTTTCATTTGAAATATTTTTTTTTGTCTTCTTCCTCGCAACACACCCAACTCCCCAGTCTCATCAAACTTAGCAAATCATTTTTTCAAACCCTGCCTTTTTCGTAAACCTTTCAAGTGTCAATATCCTCACAGTGCAGCTGAAAATTTACTGCCATTCTGATAAAACAACTTAATGAGATAAAGCTCGATTTTTCTTCTCTAAATGAATGGTGAAGAATGATTTTACGGCTTTGACTACTGGCTCTTTATAGATTATTGGACATGAAACACAAATGGGAAACACAAAACGGATCCAAATTTGCAAAAAATTCTTTCTACATTGTAAGAAAAAGCGACCACCTGGCGGTCGAAATTTGAGCTATTAATTTGTATTGCACATTTCATTTCCCCATGACCCATATAACGTATATACCAAGTTTTAGCGAAATAAGTCTACCAGAATAGGCTCTACGTAGGTCTAAATAGGGTAACTTTAACTACTACCACCCTGTATTTTCACTATCTTAAGCGTTTTCCCAAAGATGCCGCAAAATAATTATAGCGTATTAACTTTTATTTCAAATAAAAAACACTATGGTACTCAATAAAGCTCTATTTAAATTGAAGACAGAATTTCCTAATTTGGAATTAGATTAAGAGATCTAAACTTAAAACTGAATTTTTATGATCTATACACAATGCAAGCTCCATTCACAAATTTAATCCTTTCCTTAAGGCCATTCGTCAACCAAAATGTTCGTAAACCGAAAAAATTTTTTCAGCAGGACTTGTGCACAAGTTTATTACTCAAAAACCAGCGGAAATCGCTAAATATAAAACAAAAATTATAAAATAAGTATTAAATAAATTTTCTCCAAACAGAAATCACGATCTTATCTGTTATTGTTAGGCTTTGTAAAATGAGAGCTAAGCAATGGGAAATGTTAAAATGATGTTTCGAGAAGTCCCTGGATGTTAATTATGAGAGACGGGTTATCTAAAACCCGTCTGAAAATCATACGCGTCCGAGTTGAGTTTCCATAACTCGAGATTCGAGACTTTGTTAGAGATTGTTTGTTTGAGATAATTCGAGATTTGTGATTCGAGAGACTGTTAGTGGACCCAGTTATTCGTGAAATGAAGCGTTCGTGATCCGAGATTGTATGCATACATATATATATGTAAGATAAAAAGGACAGTTCGGAAGTAAAATGTCAATAAATCCTGTTAAATGCGCCCATAATTGCTGCAAATAAAAGTAATATAACATAATAAAGAATATAATTCATATTACTTTTCCTCAAATTTTAACTTTTTATTAAATACACACATATATACATCATAGGCAAAAAAGTAAGGAATTTAGAACCTAATTCACAAAGACATGAAAAATTAAAATCAAAACCAGTAAAATTTCAAAATTTCCTAATAAAAGACATCAACTAATTGTTTTCAAACCAGAAGAATTTCCGAAATAACGAAGCACGAGTGCCTGCTGTAAATTACTTGATCTGTCTATGCGTTTATTTATTATCTTTCACTCGCAAAGATTATATTAAGATTGTCCTAGCTGTTTTTAGTTCCAAAAACGTAAGAAACCAATGGAAAGACAACTGCGATGATAAACGGGTTTTAACAGCGGAATCGCTGATTTACTCGATATTGAATCTTTAATGAATGGTGACTTTTATTAATCAAATATGGTACGAAGAAGAAATAAAAATAAGCTATTAAGTTAATGAGACTGATTTCATATGTTATTAGTCCTAAACCTGAAATATACACTACACGTTTTAACATTTTCGTGAGTCTAAAACAACGTACTTCAGAAATTTTGTATAAATCTTCTTCTGGGAGTTTAATGTAGGCATAATAAGGATCATTATGATAGCTATTATTTAAGCAAAGGTTTTATTTAATTGCATTTTATTCAGCAGAACGTCAAGTATGCCAAATACTAAATAGCCGTATACTGAAACTGCGAACCTATAACTTACTCACGTCAAGCACATTTTATTTCACATTCTGCCCAGCAGATGGCCCTACCTGCGCAGTTCGAATTCGGCAGTTACTTTTCTTCAGAATGGAAATTAGAAACAAAATTTATGGAACGTTTTTAGATAAAGCCTTATTTGATCTTCAACTCTTAAAAAAGGTAACTTATTCTACTGTTTTTGGATCAAATAAATATTTTTATTTTCAAAACTACGAGCAAGTAAATAGTTCCTCATTTTTAGCGTAATAATACATTAATAATCTTTCCAAGATACTCAGAAACATAAATATGGACCATACATTAATAAAAGCAATAAATACAAATCTTCATGACAGAATATTCCATTTTCTCCAGAAATTTTTAAAAGAAAAAGTTTTAATTCCCCCTTTCCCATCCTTAAAGATCAAAATATTCCATGAATTTCTTTTCCTTTTTTGAAAAAAACGGAAGAAAGTCCGAAAAAAATTAACAAATAAGAAGCTGCTTTCACCTACCACCATGGATGGGAATGAAGCGGTGAATATGAAAGAGAATTTGATTCGAAATATCTCATTACCTGAAAAAAAAAAGCGAACATAAACGTAACTTTTGTTTTTTGGTTTTCGACACTTTCTAATACTTGAAATGTAAGTGAAACAACACTCAGTAAAATCTATCATATGAATAAATTTGGTAAAAATTTGATTTATTATTTAGGTCAGCATTTCCTAAACTGTGTTCCATAAACAGTGACTAAATGTTCCGTGAGAAATTGTGAAACTGAGGTTAGAGAACAGAACATTATCTGCTTTTATGCATTTAAAACAAGTCTTAAAAAAATGTAAAAAGAAAACATAAAGCAAAGTTGTTTAAATTGTTCGCATAATAAATTTACATTGCTGAACTAAATACATGCTAGAATGCATTTCTGCTAGTATTCCTGTTCTGTGCTCAGAAGTAAGATAGTGTTTCAGTATTACTTTAGTACTTTAAAAGTGAAAGTTTTATTTTTCTTCTGTCTTCTTTTTGAAACTGCTAAGTAAATATAAAATTTTTACTAACTAATAGAGGCAATTTTTTTGCTAAAAGTACTAATGTTTTATAAAGTTAATTGTTCTTACAACTGATTCCGGCATAAAACAGAGTTTTAGTTTTAAAGAGCTACCGTTTGAATGAGTTTGTCATAAGAATATCAAAAATCTATCAAAACGAGCTACTCATATTTTACTTCGTTTAGAGACAATGTAGTTGTGTAAGGCAGATTTTCCACATTACTCTGCAACAGAATCTGTGCAAAGAAATCGACTTGAATCTTCATTCAAGTTACTAACATTCTGCTTGACGTTAAAATAATTTAAAATAAGAAGACCTAAGCACATCGAAGTCATTAACAACTAAAAGTGTTTTAATTTTTTATATTATTTCTTTCATTTATTTAGTTTTATATGTCATTTTTTGTAAAACTTATAGAGCCTCACTTTTTTGGAGAAGCATTTACTCAGTCGAGACTCTGTGAAAAACCAAATGAATTATCGCTATATCTTGCAAGAAAACAGAGAACGGAAGAAGTGTGTAAAAGAATCTTTTATGAAGAGCTCAAATAGTTAACAGAAGGTATTCCTTGTGCTTACGAAACCAGCCCGCATTTATAGCACAACTCGAAAAATAGAACTTCAAATTAAAACTAAGTTAAGACGTATGTTAGCTAAGGCTACGCAGAAATGATTAACGCATAAATTGGCTCAAAACTATACCGGCGTGGCAAGCATTATTGGCAAGCAAACCCGAAGACAAACTGCTATGATAGAATTTCAACCAGTAACATGACCTTCAGCGGGCGGAACACGCTCTGTTTAAGCAATCTAAAACCTTACTTTAATACTATATCTTTCTATCTCATTTGAATACGCCCGAAGTAAAATTCGCATTCTGGCAGGAAAACAGTAAAAGAGAATGACAGTAAATATACTTAACATAAAATAACTAGTTGGATAAAATAAATAAATACTTTACGATCTTAAAATCTTAAAAATGTTTCGTTTTCAGATATGATGTAAAACTTGGAATAAATTTTAATTTTATTTATCATCTTGATTTTATAATCTGTGTTGTCATTATTTAACTTATATCTGTGTTATGTTTTCATTTAACATATGTCTATGCATCCTTTATTACAACAAAAGACCCAAATTTAGTTTAGTATTCCTTAAACTGTTTAAAATTTAAAATGTGTTCAGCTATGAGAAATGTTTGGGAAACACTGACTCAGCTTTAAATATTTGACGACTAATTTTTTGAAGTAAAGGCCTTCTATACTGCGATGCGAAACCATACTCGCAATACTGAATTCTAGCAACACCTCTGAGCTCTCTTACCCACAGAGAACTGAAAACTAAACTGACACTTTTAAGAACATGTTTATCTGAGAACTTCAAGAAATTTCCAAATTTTTGCTAATTATGTTTTTCCCATGCTTTATTTTCTCCGCTTCATTTATATTTACACTGTAGTTTATTACCATTTAACTGCACACTTCTTCCCACTGCAAAATTAGCCTTTTTAAGTTAATATTTAGAAAAACTAAAAAGTTCTGTTATTTAAATACTGATTATTGGTTTACTTCATTTACGTGCTGAAAATAAATGTCTCGTGTGTATTAGTTTTTAAGACTTTGCAGTAGAAATGATTTCAGGTAATTTAATATTCACACAGTTAACGTCAGTCTTACGTCTCTATTCACACTTACCGTAAGAAATCTGATGTAGATACCACATGACTTCCTCGTACAGCCTATTAAATTATACACGTTTTTTACTGCAACAATAAACTAATATTAAATATTGTTAGATAGTTTTTGCTGAACTAACTACATACATAAACTATTATTATGAACGCAATTAAATTTCATTAATTGCCTAATTTTTTTTTTAATTTGGCATTTCCAAAACATAAATATTTTGGTCATTTAAAGCACTTCTATAGTTCGACCATCTCAAACGCAACCCTGACTGGCATTCTGCCAAAACACATAGATTCGTCCAAAAGGGCCGTTATTAATTGCTGCGACGTGAAAAGTCACGTGAAAGCCTTCTCTTCTCCGGAAAGAGATATGCTGCAGAGAAAGAAACTCCCCATCCTTCCACCCTATTTTGAGAATTATTCGGTCCGAATGACCCATGCATGTTTGCGCTCATGGTCACGGATGACGCGGTCAAACTATATAACTGGAAATATCAGTTATAAAAGTCTACGAGCAACTACGACCAATGATTGCAAAACTAAAGGCTGCGTAAATACTTTCTAGACGGGTAAGGGAGTATACTGAGATTTATTAATTATAAATTTCAATTTTTGGTCTTTGTGGAAAGGAAGTTCTAAGTTTCTTATTTTATGTCTTTACTGATATATATATATATATATATATGTATTACGGCTAATCGTTTTTGAGTTATGCGGGATACATACATATATGCATTCATATATATGTACGTACGTAGAGAAGTTACGAAAAAAATCCCTTTTGAATTCATTTTAAATCCATTTTACACTCCGTTTTGGAAAATAGAGTACGTACAAAAGTGACGAAAAAAAATCGTCCAAATGAATTCGCATAGGTTGTAAGGTTTATCCTAATTTTATTAACAGTTATTTTAAGTTTAGGCATCTTTCCTGTCTTTCTACTTTCAGCTTACAATTTCCCACCAGAATGTAAATTCAGAAACGCGATTAATGCAAATGAGTAAAGAGTAGTATTTAAGTCGATCTTTCACCGACTTCGAGAGAGAGAGAGTGAGCTCCTAACTAGCGCGCGTTTGCCTTTTGGCTACATCTAAGCTATTGCTACGCTCGGCCATACTTTAAAACCTTGTGTGGCTTCGCCGACTGAATTAAGATTTACAGGCCAACTACTTAGAATCTTGATATCTTCGACTATACCTTCAGTTAGCTTTAGTTAAGTTTAATTTCATATTCATTTAAGTTCAAGCCCAAATGGAGGCTTTGCTGTACACTCCGAGTTAGGAGTTGATTGTATTATATTTATTCTGAGAAATTAAGAGGGTTAGTTAACCCTTCGTCAGTTAACGCCTCTATTCACACACTTAAGCGATTATTCGCTTATTAGTGCTTGTGGGGTTCAAGGATAAAACACTGAATTAAATAATAAAACCCCACAAGGTCAAAATGGATATTTCCGAAGAAATATAATACCTGAAATTTTTTGCAGTTTCAATATTTGCTTTACTTTGTACAAGGACGTAAAAGGGAGATAATAGTTCTTCGAAACATAACAGCCTATACTCAGTCGAAATTTCAAAGTACTATAAAATAATATCAATAATAGTAAAAATTAATATAACCTATAAAAAGATAAGAAGTTTAATAGTCCACATACAGCAGAGTAACAAAAAGCAATACAAAGAATAATTCATAATTCCATAAATCACTTTAAAAATGCGTAGCGAGTAAATTATACACGTATTTATTTGCCCTCATATTTTAATATATTGAGGTATTAACATATTAAGTTCTCCACCTCATTTCACAGTTGCTCAATGTATTACACCTGCCTTTTCTTTAGTCATCTATGCAATAATCCATTTTATCTCCCCCTTACCGGCATGCCAGTAGACTGGTGTCATACTCTTGAGTGTGCTGGTCATGTGCTATAGCTTTGACGATCATGCATAGTGATACGCACACCACAGCCGACCAGAGACATAGCATTAGGCATAACGGTTGAGAACGATCTGAAGCCTGCAGAACAATGCTCCTTACCATTAAATACTGTCATCTTAATTATGTAAATAAATGAGCTATAACGGTATTTTTATTCTCCTTGCTTTAGTAACTTAGAGTTTCCTGAACTTTGAAATCACTTTAGTTTTATGTATTCCAGTATTCACCTCGTTAAGGAAAACTACTACTATATTCAGAAAGGAGATCTTTTGTTATTTATTTCAACAAGTGAGAAAAGTTAGATTAACACTTATAATTAAAATGAAAGCACCAGATAAGAATCTGGAAAACTCAGTTACACTGAAAATGACTTTACCAATATCCAAAATCTCAAAAGATTATGTAAAGGGCTAAACAACAGATGTAACACTTAACTTCAAAATCCCTCCATGCCTGTAGATATAATTTTCATTTTAAAGTGAAAATGAATGAAACTTCCCACTTAAGCTTGACTCTCGGAAATAATTTACCAAGGTATAACGACTAAGAAAATGGTGCCTTGGTACGAAAATGTAATTATGGAAACTCTGAATCTCTGTTGGGACTCGAGTCGTAGCCACTACACTTTCTGCTTCGTCTTTGCATTAATTAGAATCTAATAATGTTTCACCGCCAGTTCTAGTCGAAACAAAATTGTACAGTTTATGTAATGCGCCTCAGGCGTATATAATTCTCCAAGTGCTTTAGGTTATAGATTTTGATACGCAGGTATGGTACAAGTCGCTCGAAATATGTATATTGCTTTGGAAATGCCAACTGAGAATTAAGAAAAATGTTAGATAGCAGAGAATTACTAAATTGCTTAATAGTTCTAACACTTGATTTGATCTGTAAAGTAACTTAATAGCAAGCTTTACTCTTATGTTGTAGATGTAGCCAACTTCCTGTATAGGCGAGGGCTAATTTAAGATGAACTTTAACGCCACGGGAAGCTTAATATGCACTTTAATTAATAATGTAAGAATTCGTCTCGATTTAATAAGCGAGGATCGTTTCAAGGTATTCGTTACGTTTGTTTTAAATTACCTTTGTAAATAACTTTGCTGGGAAAAGGAAAAGACTAGTTATAAAATTACGCACAAATGTAAAGCCGAATGTAAAAAATCGAAATCCCCCTTTGAACATATTTCTGAGAGAAATGTTTTTGTCCCTAAGAAGTAATAAAATTTCATGAGAACAATTTAAAAATCCGTTCAAAGCAGCTAATTCATCAAAATTCGTTTAGAATCATTATGATGATTTTTTCTACAATTCATGAAGAAATTTATTCATTTATTAAATTTTTCCAGCAAATTTATTGTTGTAAGTTTATTGAATCATTACGATGATATTATCGAAGTCCTGAAAAAATTTATTATCAGTTATTTACCAGAAATTTATTATACACTTTTCCTGTTAATATCAGCCATTGCGGGATGCGCTCCTCGTAGCATCGTAGCACTAGTTTACAAAAATCCGTACAGAGCTTATCCTGCAGACTTTAATTGCCCATTAAGAGTATACTGAGCGTCATTAAAAAAAACAGAAATTATGTAAGCATCAAGAAGTTCTTTGGTAAAAGCAATAATAATAGCTGCAAATTTTGTAAGGAACATAAGTTGGCCCTTCTGGTATATATCACTTACTGAAGAAAAAGCGAAGTTAAAAACTCAAGATACAAGGTTATGTATTTTATTTTATTGTAAAAATAAATGTACTATCATCTACTTTTTACTTTTTCTTGAGCTACTAAAGAAGCATATACACGAAAGGACATTATGGCAAGCGTATTTTAATTTAATATTTTTGAGCGTATACTCTCGCCCTCCGCTTCCTATTTTTTTTAACTTTTGTCACTAAGTTTGCTTTAAATATGCATCTTCTACTTTTAAATTATTAAGATGTAAAACGGTGGAGTGCTGTTATTCAGTTTTGAACTTTCATGGAAATTAAAGAGAGTAATAAAAAACTTTTTAAATATCTTTCCGTAACTTTATGTTTGCTTCAGAAAGTAGACAGATACCTTTCTCTCCTTATGAAAAAGTACTTTAACCATATGTAAAGGGTAACATGTGTAGTTTATCACATTTCATTGGTTTTTACAGCGAATCATGCGAAGAAATTTGTTCCTAAGATGACAATCCACCAGAAACGGTTTCTTAAAAAAAACCTTTTGGTCTCCTGCGGAAGTTGCGAAGTTAAAGAGATGATATTCCATAGTGGTGTTTGTTTATATTCTTAGAAATACTGTGCATTTCCGGAAGTTACTTTTTACTGGAGGTGGTCGCCATGAGAAGTTTCACTATATTTTGTAATTTCATTAAAATTATTTTTAAAAAGTTCGTGTCATTTGGTTAATATACAGTGATTAATCATTTCAGCATTTCAGGTACATATTATTTCAACATTTCAACAACATTAATCCTTTCAGGTAAATAAATGTTTACTAGGAAACACACCGTGTAGAGGATTATTTATTTTTTAAATTATTCTAATAAACCCGCTCACTGTTTTATTACGTTATCATATCCGTCTAAAAGAAATGTATAGGTTTATTTGAAAGATGTTTTAGAATATATAATATTCTCACAAAAATCCTTTTCATTACAGGGAAATTTTTACTTCTATTATGTACTCATGCATGCTGAAAAATAAGATATTTTATAGCGGTGTAGTGTGTAAAATAAAGAAATAGAGAAATTTTCTTACGCGTAACTGAAAATATTAAATTCATTATACAGTCAGGAGGTAGACATCTAACGTTGAAAATAAGAAATAAAACTGTTATTAAATATTTATTAAAAATATCAAGTTAAACCATAAATTTAACGTCGTGTTTAAAAACATCCTATTTTAACAGTTTTTATTTATGTTAAATGTCGAAATTAGTGTCAACTGACTAGAGTCACACTCATTATAAGAATTTTAGCTCAGTTTCTCACAATGACGTCCTATTCGACGGCTTTCTGTCTTCTTAATAGCAACATAATTCATTTTCGGTTCTTAAAGAAAAATCGAAGAAAGAAAGGTACTCTAAATAGTGTAAAAATGCATAAAAACAGTAAGACATGTTGATTTTAGTGTCAGCCTTGAAGAAGAGAACTGCAATTGCACATAAATTCTTAAACTTCCTGTTCTAAAAAAAACCCACCTTCTAAAAACTACTGAGTTACTTCTATTACAGGTGTGTCTTTATTTTACTTAACGTAATGTATAAACATGTGCAACATAATTATGTGTCTTTCGACGTCACTTGTTTTCGGAAAAAAAAACTATTAAAGTGTAAATGTCTTATTTTCTTCCTCTACGCTGTAAAAGGACATATTAAGCAGATCTCTTTTGGTTCATTTTATTTACTTATTTTTCCCATGAAATATTTATCATCAGGAACCATTTATGCGTCGTTATATGCTTAAAGCTACAGATGTTAAAAAAGTTTAGTAAAATTATCACAAATTAAAGTGATAAAAGTATATCTATATTCTGCGTGTGGTACGTTATCACATTGTTACAACTTCTGGTGTGAAATTGATCATAAACACAATTTCTACAGAAAAAACTAAAAATAGGTATTTTATTACTCATAAAAACTCTTTGTATGTTATTACCATACATGCAGCTGGTAGCATATGAGCGAAGACTCAACTTTCATCTCGAACTAGAAAGAACTTGTATCACTTATAAGAAAATCGATGACTCCTCTAATATTGTGACTTCAGCTAATCCCTTATCATTTAACTGGTGTAAATGAATAGAAGAGACTGCGATAACGATTTGGTCATATAAACATTACCAGAATGAAAAACTGTGATAGGAGTTTTTGAAAGCCTATGATGGATCCATCAAAGAAGATCGCTTAAGTTGATGTAATGTGATAAAGCACGGTTTGGGGTGAATACGTCCGCATCTGGTTTAAAAGAAAATACATATAGAAACAGCAACTTGCTAACTAAAGCTAAATCAATGTTATAAAAGCATTAAAAGTCTAATTTGGCAGGAACAGAACTTTAAAGCATAATAAAAATTTCAAATATCAGTAGCATGCATTTTTCGCATAGTATGGCTTATCAATAGTATGCATTTTCCCCGATCTTTTTTTTTTTAAAAAAAGGCAGATATAGCGAATGGTAGAGTATAGAATTTTGTTGCTGATGTAATATAGAGTTCCAGTAATAATACGCAGGAATTTATTCTGCAGACCCTGTAGTTTTAGGAAGTCCTTTTCGCTAAAATTTGTCCAGGTAAGGAAGGCATACGTCAAAATTGATCTAATGATCGTACAGTCTTTTCTTAATGTTGAGGGAAAGCTGATTGCTCTTCAGTAACGGAAAAAGTCTCAAAATAATTCCACGCACACTTGAGTCAAGTGGCCAGATCATGTATAGTTTTTATTGAGCGTATACTCTCTTGATAGATATTGAGCGTATACTAATCCCCAAGTAGCTCGTTTTTTCTAATCTCGGTATTTGAACTCCGAAGTGTTTTACCGTGGTCTTAATGTTATCTCGTTTTCGATACTTTCTAATTAGTAAGATTTTTCGACTTATCTGGCTGAATGCTTGTTTTCCATTTCCTGCACCAGCTCCCAATGTCCAGAATTTTCTCCTGGAGTTTCTCCAGTGCATGTGCAGATCGTCTTGACTTGGAAATGATCGCCCTATCACCGGCGCAGCTAGCTAGGAGCGCATTTGAATCATTTTCAAAATTAGGGATGTCATTTACGAATAACATATAAAATAAAGGTCCCAAGATTGAACGTTGGGGAAGTCTAGCAAAGATGCTTTTAACACCGAAAATTGCATTTCCGTATTTAACAGTAAAAGTATGAGTTTCCAGGAGTGATTTAATCGTCAGAACTATCTCTCTAGAAACATCCAGTTTGATACGTTTGTATACTAGTTCTGGATGCCAGACGCACTCAAGGGCTTTTGCCACGTCTAGCATCAGGATAGCGAAACTCACTTTATATTGTATAGCGCAGAGCCGTTGATTTCTGTTATCCGGACCAGCTGAGTAGATGTAGAAAGTCTTTTCCGGAAACCATGTTGGTGGTCTGCGAGACAGATGAGTTCGCTTAACAGTCGGTTGTAAGGCAGCCTCTCAAATGTTTTACTTAATGAGGATAACAGGCTAACTGGCCTATAGTTCGTAGGATCTTGGTGAGATTTCCCAGCCTTTTTGAATCATAAAAATATTAACATGTTTCCATGATTGTGGGAAGTAATTTTTGTATAAGCATGCATTAAATATGCATGTAAGTTTGCATATCAACTTCAATGGTATATTGAGATTGTTAATTTCATCACCGCAAGGAGCATTTCCCCGTTTAAGTGCCCTAACGATGCAGTTCACTTCGTGAGGGGAGGCGAATTTCGTAATGTTTTGCATAATAGACGAGTTTAGCCCCTTATCAATGAAATTCGTAACTTCCAGATCTGAATTTCTGTCAGCTGGGAACGTATGTCGAATGAATTGGTTGGATAGATGCTCGGCGAAAAGTTTCGATTTGTCGTAATCAGCATAAATGAACACACTTACGCTTTGTAGGAATTTGTTGTAGTAACTGCTACTTTTAAACGTTTTGACATATCTGCAGACGTGTCCGCTGTCGAAGCTGAGTTTTTCTATTTTAGAATTTCACACATTGGTTTTGTGCACTTTAATCATGAGCTGAATGTAACGATTTAGTCTGTTTATTTCCGTCTTGATCAATGGGTCCCAGGTACAGCTAAAGTGGTTTCGAAGTCTGTTTCTAGAAGCGATGACTTCTGGAATATTACAGGGAAGCCAGTGTTCATACTGGTTGCGAGCCTGTACTTGAGTCGCACATATTCGCGCATTTTTCGGAAAATCGGTGAAAATTTGCACAGCATTGTCAATCTCCTGAGTAGTTTTCAGAGAAGCAATAGTTAGTGGAGAAGTAATCAAAATGTTATGATATAACTCTTAGTCAGTAATTTGCACAGGGGGCGTGTCTTTTACACATTCTCTTCGAGCTGGGCCAGAATGGGCAAATGGTCTGATGACCTATCAGCGATTACCAAAACTTCGATTGGTATAGTGATGATGGTAATGTAAACGTCCGGTATGTTTAGCCTCCTATTAATCATATTCGGCCTGTATGTGGGTTCCTCCGGAACATGAATAAATACCCGATTATTGTTGACATAATCGTGCACAGTCTTTCTGTTGAGATTTGATCTCTTGCAACCCCTATCGCAGTATTTTGCGTTGCGCTCGCCTCCTGAAATGGCAGGAAGTCCGTATCTATTCATGCATGCAAGTGTTAGACGGCGAGTCGATTATCAGGCTTGTTGTAGACCACACAAAAATTAACACAGCCGAGATTTGGCAGTTTAACTATCCCTTGGCGGCCTCAAAACCAGGCGAATTTGTACAACTTCTAAAACACAATTCTAGTGCCTGTTTCTCATAATTAAGTGCTCCACCACTTCGGTGGAGAAACCTATCGCGTCGATAAAGGATGTAGTTGGCAAGTTTCAACTTGAGAGTGGGATCAGCATACTGGTGTAGCACAGATCAGAGTAACTACCCCTGTTGCACCTGTTAATTCTTGGCTGAAAAGTCTGCTGAGAATGTAGAAGTTATAGACTTAGCTATATCAGAGAGCATAGCGAGGACAGTGATCAACTTCTCAATGACGGCATTGACCTCGTCGAGTTATGAATTTAACTTTTCTAACTGAAGGAAGGCAGGAGTAATATTATGGGTTTTGCTGTTATTTATGACCCAGTCGGCATAGGTTACTCTTTTACTAACTAAAAATGAGCGTTGTTTAGGGTAGTAGAAACACCCCTTAGTGCTGGCAGTTTGTTCCAGATCACAGTGGCAGCAGCTTTGGGGCTCGTCTTCAGGTTTTTTACAGACTATCAGTTCAAGATTTAAACCGCATTTAGCGCATCGAGAAGCGTATCTGCACTGACTTTGCGCGTGTAAGAGGTCCTGGCAGCGGAATCACTGCGTAGTTCTGCGCCTAGCCTTTTAACGCCTTATCTTAATGCGAAGACGCATCAGGTAGTTTACGTTGTAAATTTCCCTTGACTTATCTGTCCTGGGAAGGAGAAATAAGAACAGTGGCATCGGGACGATTTTTGGTACTTTTCGATGAATCATTTGAACTGACTTGTTGACTTGGAATCGCTCTGTAGTCAAAGCCGCTTCAATTTCAGTAAGACCGCAGTCAATAGGTAAACTTTTGATGATAACCTTGTTGTTTCTATCTGCAGAGAGCTGATAGGAGCGGAATTTATTCTACTTACTGCCAAGTAGGGCAGTAATTTTTGCGGTATGCGTCAATACTGAATAGTTCCACGTGAAATTCCTGGGCAGATTTCATCTGAGCTGTAAAGTCTATATATCCAGAATCGTCAAGGATTTTAGTCAGGTCTTTCCAGTAGTAAGCTAAATCTTTGATTACCAGGGGTGAGAGTTTAAAGCTCCGCCTTCGGTAACTAAAGTCACCATCACGTGCATCGTCATCGACGTCCTCATTTGCTGGAAAGCTTTCTTGGGGAGTGGCCTAATCAGGGACGGCTCCCGAGGTTCTGATCAGGCGGGATGCTATTCTGGATTTTGCGTCTCCGCTGGTTCCAACAGAGTATAGTTCTGTAGGAATTGCCGGTAATTTTCTACAGTGTTTCAGGTTTTGAGGGGTTCGTTTTCTTTGCCGGTTTCTGAAAGCAGTCGTCCTTATTTTTAGTGGCGATAGCGTCGTTTTGGTCAGGAAAAGTGGCGAATTAATTACCACTAAGTATAATCGGAGATTTCGGCGTTATCTTGTTTACACTATCTTGTTTACTACTTAATTACCACTAAGTATAATCGGATCGGGGATCTACGACGTTTGCTCCGAACAAGTTCAGACTTTGCTCCGAACAAGTCTATTTGCTAGGAATCCTCATTTTTTCTGGAATCAGCGACATTTGCACAGGCTGGAGTAGACAATTTCTGGAACATATCGTTATGGTGAGGCATCTCTTCCGCAATAAGTTTAACGAACTATTGCCTCAGATGGAGAAGTATGAGATCGTCTTATTCAAGACTATTGCTGCTCTCACGACCATTGAGTTTTAAATAATCTTGCAACAATCTGTTTTACAAAAGCCATAATTCAGTTCAGTTCGCAGCCAGTTCAGGTCACTTCGTGCAAAAACACGAAAGATGCAGAGAATCTGTAATCAGAGTGCAAGATAGGCCTATATTCCACGTAAAGACCTTTTACAGTGCCCAGAGTACAGGCTTCAGCGGACACAAACCTTCTGCTGGTGCGATACGGGTAAAAATGTAATGCGTAAAGCAACAGAGACATAAAGACGCAGAGTGAAGGGAATTAGGCTCCTTCATGCTCAGAAGTTAACTCCAAAAAAGCCGGTCCAAAGCCTCTCGGCCTCCACACACCCCAAGGTAAATTACATTTCTGGAGTCTTATATCCAGCTAATCATTCTTACCGTTAAATGTTTTGCAATTTTTAACTTTGTCAAGCCGTATGATTTGTGAATATTGCAAACAGATTCAATAAATTACTTTAGAATTTTCTAAAATTTTTCATTTAGAAGATTATTTTCTGCTCTGTCGGTAGAATGAGGAGATAGAAAATCTGTGTTAATTATTTGTAAACAAGATACATGAAAATAACTCAACTCTAAATAAATAAATAAATAAATTTTCAAATTTGAGAAACTTTCTATTGAATATTGAGTTTGTAAACAGGTGTGTGGGAAATTCTTTGCAAATTTCGGGTAGATAGAAGGGGTTGAATGATTAATTTCACGGATGTGATTCGAAACAAACACAGAAATTAATTAAACAAAACCGTCTAAATATACCTTTTTCTCAATACAACACTTTTATCAGGTAGAGAATTCGCTATAGAAATAATATACATGATTTTTGTCTTGGAAGAGCTTAGCAGAAGCTTCGCAAAAGAATAGTATTCTAAAACGTTTGGATTTCTTATAACTTAAACATTATTGGCATTGGAATTCGTTTTTTACTTTCATCTTCTGAAACAAATATAACAATGGCTTCTAAATGTCATAAGGTAAGAGCAGTTTATTATTTAGTATATTCTTCAATATAGCAATATATCATAAATATAGCAACAAAATATGCTGTTAGATTAATACTGATTATCAGGCTATTTCCCTATTACAGTTTATATTATGAACTGATTTATTGAAAAATGGCAGCAAATTTTTATTGAGACTGACTGAGTAGTTTTCAGAGAAATTAATCGAGAATTTTAAAATTAAACATGCAATACCATGTTCAATTTTAAAATAAATACCATGCAATACCATGCAATTTTAAAATAGTTTTAAGTATACTGTTGATTATCATAATGTACGTGAACTACATCTGCCTCAGGAAGAAGGCCTTCGTGAAGAAATTGCTACGATAATTTACTTGTATTCATGTTACATGTGAGAGAAAAGCCAGTCTGCCAAGAACAAAATCCCGAGTAAACTGCAAATGTTCGGTTACGATCAAATTTCTTTTATTTGGTGTTAATAACATATTGTGCTTTTTTGTCAATACTATATAATATTCTCTAAATACTATACACGTTACTATATAAAACAGATATAAATATAGATACTGTGAAAAAACACATGTAAAATTATTCATTTGTCTTCATATATAAATGGTTTAAATAAAAATTTATAAATATAAATTTTAAACTTATATGTCTTAAAATTTTATAAATTCTTAAAATTCTTATTCTTAAAATTAATCTGAAATTATGTTATTCTAAACAAAAGGAAGTGTGCAATTTTATCATCATAGCAATACCTTTTGCTGACTTTAGTACACGTGTATCAAAAGAGAATTTTTCTTATTTGTTACACACTGACTGTTTTCATGTAAAAATACAAAATGTATCATTCGTTAAAAAAATGTAAAATTTGAATTAAACGATTTATTCGCACGTATCCTTATTTCACAGTTCCAAACTTTCAGCAGGTTTTTTTAAATCAAATTTAATTTTTCTTCAGACAGATTCCCAAGAATTTTGCTACTTTTGAAAACAGACTTCATCTCATGCTTTCTAAATTGCATCTGCATGGTATATGTATAATTCACGTAAAATAGTTAAAGAATAATGATCCCAACTTTAATGTGAAGCATATTATTTCCTCAAGATTTTGTTTATCGAAAGCCTTTTACGTTTGAATGAACATCTCCTGAGCTCATCATTAACACATATTTGTTAAATTAGTGCACAATGTAATTATCCTCAATGTAATCACAATGTAATTATCCTTATTAAACAATGTAATTATCCTCTTTCGAAAACGCCACTCGTTTATAGTAAATTCACCAAACGTTAGGGCAATAAGAAATGTAAGTTCATGTTAACCCGCAAGACGCACTTCATTAGTAAATTTTTTACCGCTGAAATCGTAATGCATTGTTGATAATAAAATGAAAACAAACAATATTAAAATCTACTGACGCATTCAAAAAGCTCGAAAGGGCTCTCTATATAATATATCATAAATATGAAGAGCAGAGATGTCACCGAAACGAGTATCCAATCCCGAGGTTGAATTTCACCCGGCGATCGCTATGCGGTATGATTTGCTTAAATGCGAACCATAAAGACCGTCTGTATATGTCCAAGAATATTATCACTGACATTTTTAACTAATTGCATGTGGGCTTTTCGTAGCTAAGCCTAAATACGGTTGGAGGGTTATTGTGTTTAAAACTTTTTATATTATTTTTGGAGAATACGCATATCACATCATGTGTGACACATTTCACATGAAGTACAATAATTCCTTTTTTATGTGCTATATTTAATTTATATTATGCCTTTTGTAATATTAATGAGACTAAAACCAGTAAGAGAATATATGGGTTGGGAAATTTGCATTCCCTCTTGTATCTGAGTAGTGCTGAAAACGAAGATATGTTCAACTATAGTGAATACCGTGTAGAAGCCACAACTGAGTACTGTTCTAGATATCGTAGAGACTATCTGTGTTGTTATCTCCGTGACTGAAGCTGTGGCTCTCTCTCTGTCGTGCTGTGACGTTGTGATGCAAGTAATGCTAATGCGGTTATAGCTGTCGAAAACAGGAACGCCAGTAACAGTCCAGCAGAATATGAAGTTCAAGTCATGCTAGTATCTACTCTGAAGCAAAGCATGGAACAGTAATCAAGTACCCGACGATCTAATGCAATGCCAACTAGACCCGAAAGATAAAAAGTTATTATGACAGATTATCACCTGTTATCTCATCTTGCTTTTTCCATATGTCATAGGTTGGTATGCAATGTTCTTTTATCTTTCTGTGAGGAGAGTACTAATTAAAACCTTTTGGTTTTCATAGGTATTTATTTGGAAGCAGGAGTTGTGAAAAATGAGCAACGGCTTCGTTGGGAATGGGATCACGGACCTCTCGGTTACGCGTCCAGTGTTCTTACCACTACACAACGAAGGCATGCGAAGAAGGCGGGAGAAATACCTTATATACTCCCCCTTTTAAAGGGCGACAGGGTTTCGGGGACCCAATCGCCATATTCCGGTGGGGAGAATCATCATCCACCACCTTTTTAGATCGGGCGCCAGTGTAGAGACATTAGGTATTTATTTGAAAGCAGGAGTTGTGAAATATAAACAACGCCTTCACCGGGAATCGAACCACGAACCTCTCGGTTACGCGTCGAGTGTGCTGATAACTACACTGCGAAGGCATGCGAAGAAAGCGGGAGAAATGCCTTATACATTGACATTCAGTGTTCTCCTTGGAACACAAAATTCTACTACATAAACACTCTCAGGATCCCCGACAATTAAGAGCAAAAATGTTTGTCAGAATTATAAACAACTTTAATCGTTGCACGATAACAACGCATAAGAACATTAAATTAAAATAAAATATTAAGCCTAACTTTGTTACCGATAATAACTGTGAAGTCAGAATTTGGTAAAAAATAACATTTGAGTGAAAAAGTGAACTTAATATCGTAACTGTAATTTTTATCGAATGATTTGCAAATAAATTCGAGAAACAAAAATCGATATTTTTCACATATCGAGATCCATTGGGCAAAGCTTGGCATTTCGGAAATTTAGAACTAAATCTGTCCTTGGAAGGTACAGATTTTGAAGCTGTTTTAAACGCAATATCACCTCAAGAAATAATGAGAAAAAATTTCTACCCAGAGGTATTATTACCTATTTTATGATATAACAGTGATATAATAGTTCTATATGTGATATAACAGTTAATTCGCATGTACAAGACAAAAAAAGAAATTTAATAATCTCTACATGCTAGATGTGAAAGAGTTTTGACGAAAACAATATTTCAAGCAAGATATGTTGCCATATGATTATGGTGTATGAAGAGAAGATATTTGTTAAGGCCAGAGAAAAGATCAAAACATGCCAGAAATTTAAAAGATCAAACAGATGATAATATAAATATGCTTATTATCCAAATAAAGGGATTTCATTAAAATATAGTTTCACTAATGTGTTTTCAGCTAGTTTGTATAAAATAATAGTCACAGAGTCATAACGAGAGTATTTTATCATCACTGATATGTAAGGTGGAAGAAAATTACAAAACTGGAAGAAAATTACATATCGTAAAGAAGGCACTAAAAGTTATTTGAACAAGGAAAAGAGTACTGATAAGAAAATTATCTGTTTAATGTATTTTAAACCAAGCCTTAGAGCTAAAACACAAAAGGAATTTGAAAACGTAATCTTAAATTGTAAAAGGATTGAAAAAAAGGTCAAATCACAGCTACATCAAAGAGGGAAAGTAGCCTATACTAAAGAAATATTTGAACATTCTCACAAGCTATATAAAAGAACAAATTAGAAAATGAGTGAATACCTGACAGAGGAGACGTATGACTCGTAATAAAAATTTATTGTGAAAGAAATGGAAGGTAGAAAGAGCTTAAAATTGAAAGGTAGCTTATTAATTACATCATAATATTTGATATCAATTGAAATTTTTGAAAGAAATCAAATAATAAATTAAAGAATTCTGACATGAATTCTTACGTTCTTCAGAAATGTTTGAAAATGGAGTGTCTATTAATAAATGGTTAAAGATCATATTAAGATAATAACTGATGAAATTGGACGTCATACAAAGAGAAGTGATAATGAAATTTTAGCAGTTCACTTGGTAAATAAATTTTACAATATAACTAATCCATTAAATTATTACTCAGAAAAGAACTTCAGTATTTAAAGTAAAACCATTATTATGAAATAAATGACGTAAAATATTAGGCGACTTAAAAGAAAAATATTTTACTTATGAAGAAATAAATGTAATGCACTTTAGGTAAAGATGTCTAAATTAGATCTATTCGAAACCAGCATGCATGCCAAATGTTCCTGAAAGCCCTCAAAGAAATCTCTGTAAACGCATTCATTAGATAACCTATTATTGATAAGTTATAGCCTGTTTATCAGTATTTAATAGGAAATGCTGACTATGCATTAATAGTAGTGAATGATTTCTCTAGAAAATTTGTTGCAAGAATTTCAGACAAAAGCTAACATATTTGGACCTTTCGGAGCAATCATTAAAGCAAATGAAATTTAAAGAAACGAAAAGATTAAGTAAATAAAATCAGATAATGGAAAAATTTTTAAATCTTGAAACACCACGTAGTCCTAATATATACATATGAATGAAGTTGAGTTTGAGAAAGAACGAACAGATCCTTCATTGAAGGCAGCAGATCTTCATTCACTGAATGAATACTTCTCATGAGACTTTGAGCGGAAGCTATGGAACTTATATTAAAAACAGAACAATGCTAAAGACTCTGTAATAAGAATTAATAGGAACACACCTAATAATATTTGGATTCTTTGTGTAGTACTTGGTCCCAACTAAAATATGAACAAATACTATTTGCCACAAAATGTAGCATATTCCAGTAACAGAAAAGCATGCAGAATTTTTTATCCGAGTGAACAACTATGCGAACATGAATTTAAGGAAGTGAAATTTCTAGAAAACAGATTCAGAAATGTGCTACTTCAAAGTAAAGGCAGAAAACAATGTAAAGTCTAATTTGTTGTAAAATTTCCTGGAAACAATGTTCTGCATTAAATATTGAATAAAATGATGAAACTTAAAGAACAAATATGCAAAAACAAAACGAGTGAAACTTAAAAAAAAGGTGGAAGAGGAAACCTTTTATATTTTAGGGTAGGTGTGAGAAATGAGTGCTGTTATGAGTCTTTAAATTGTCGAAATTAATAATGAAGGAATGTGAATGAATAATGTTGAAAAATTCAACATAATGTGGAACTGGACATTACTCACTGAAAAAATAAAAATAAAATTGCAAATGCTTTATCTATGAATAAGAAAAATGCAAGTATATGGAAAAAACCTGTAAGTAAAAATATTAGTGTTAAGGAAGTTTAGGAAGTGTGAAAATGTGTATAACTAGCTAACTATGTAAAATCAATTGCACACATTCCTGAAATACAAATTGATCCACAAACCAATCAAGAAACTTAACAAAAGCATATGAGTTTCACTTGGTCACAACAATTTGGTAAAAATTATACTTCTCCAGTTATTAAGAAGGAATTCAAAATATTTCTAGCTTACGTGTTACGTAAAAATGATGAAATGAATTACTGTGAAGTTAAAAATACATTTGTTTGATAAATTAATTGAAAATATTTCTATGGAAACTGACTGGTATTAGTAAGCAAAATCGGTAAGAAATTTTTTTGTTATTTAAATCAAGTTCTTTATAGATAAAAAGTTGGCAAAGCGTGGGATGAAGCATTCATAAATTATCTTCCAGAAAAGTTTTAAAATTTTTAAATCTGATGAATGCTTATTTTATTATAAAGATCGAAAACAATTAACCATGATTATGTTTTCATGTAGATGATACTCTTAACACAGTTTAGAATAAAAAAAGGCATCAAACGTTTTATGTAAATACTAGAAATAAAAATGATTAAAGAAAAAGGATGACTCTTAAACAAAAATCTACATTTATAAAATATTAGAAGAATTTGGAATAAAACATGTAAAATAATCTCATGCCGTAAGATATTAAAACCGATTTGAAAAAGTTCTAGAATTCAAAAGATATTGCTGAACATAATTAGCTAGAACTGATAATATATTTATTTGGCCACAAAAACAATAATCATTTAGGTTTTATGTAGTCTTAACATTAATTAGTTATCAAAATCCCATAGAAATTCATATGGGAGCTGAAAAAAGAATTATTAGATGATTCAAGGCTACTATGCAGTTAAATCTAAAGTTTTGGAAAGGAAAAATAGAATTAAAATGTTGTGCTTATGTCTTTTTGGAAATGAGGTAAATGTGAGAAAAAAACTTAATTTGAATGGCATATTAGTTTGGTAATAAAATCATCAAAATCTCTTTCCAAGACTTGTTTATTAGTAAGTCATTCTATGAAATTTAGTTTGGAACTTTGTTGAGAAAGACGAAAGTGATATTTTTCTACGGTCTTCCGTGGATTCACAATGAATTTTGGACCAATGACAGCCAATGAGTTTTGGAAAATCAATAGTTTTTCCAAACAACGATATTATCTTGTTGTAAAGGTTTCCTTTCTAAATGAAAATTTTCAATCTAAAATTTTTATGTTACTTATATAAAATAAAAAATACATTAGCTTCATTATCATTGCATCCAGAAATAGTCTAAATTATTTTAATGATAATGTTTGTCATTTATCCTGACATATCTTGAGTTTTATTATAGGCCTAAATATGGGATCTTATTTCATTATTAATTGAAAACAATATCTCTCC
>KK115487.1:84219-134305 GCA_000611955.2 Stegodyphus mimosarum
CAATTTTACTTCTTGGTATTTTAAACTATAGAAGTGTTCTAGTAGTTCGAAAAGTGTGGTTGCGAGAAAAAAATAACTTGAAAGGGGTTTGAAGTAAACAAAAGTTTGTTAAGTGTAAATAATTCATTTATTGTGTGTGTTGTGCTTAATTACAGCTTATAGTCTCACATTCTGTTTTACAAAGTGAATTAACATTAAAAGAATTCAAATTGCATATTGATGCATCTTTATATTCCTTGCGAACCTGATTTTCGAAAGTATTAAGGTTTTTATGGTAATTGACCATTTATTTTATTATTTTGTCTATACCTTCACTTCTATGTTCGTCGGCTCCCACCAGGATGCAGATCAGCTACGCTCAAAGTTCGTGAATTCGAAGGACAGTCTCCGGCAGCTATCGCTGGTCGTCACTCTCTTACAAATTCTCTGCAACTGAATTGCGGAAATCGGCTTTAGCTTTGCTAGCCGTGATTTCTTCGTGATAGATTGAGGGCCTGGGTCAAGGCTTAGAAGGCGCATTTTATTTTGTATTTAATATTTTAATTTTACTTGTTCTGAATTTCTCAGAGAAAGTTGCGCAGATTTTTAGGCTGTGTAACTGTCAGCCTGATTAGTAAATAAAAATATTTATTTTAGATTTTCTGTGTTTGTGTTAGTCTACTTAGAAGATGGGATCATAAGACTGACTGTCATTACGATTCCAGGAGTTAACATTTACAGTAATGGGGAAACGTACAAGTAAAGCTTTATAATAGCTTTTCTTTCTATCTGTTTTTAGTGATGGTTTAGAATGTAATTTAAAAACTAACACAAATTGAATTCAATTACTTCTATTAAACATAACTAATTTTCAATTACTCAATAATTACCTGAGTAGAATACTTGAAATTCTTTCACGCATCTATAGATTTAGCATTCTAAAATTGATTTATGAATACTTTTTAAGGTTTTCATCTAATTTTTAACTGCTCGATTTATTAGTTAAAATATTCGCATAAAACTCTGAATTTATTACTTTTATTATATAAATAAATAATTTAAAATTTAGAAAAATAGCTTTCATCTCGAGAGATCGTAGTCATTTGTGTTTCTCTTAAAACACCGAAAAAAATATTGTATGCCTTTAGTTAGTGATGTAAGAACCTTTACGACGCATGATTATTTATAAGTTTTCCTCCAAGAGTAAAACAAAAAATGTTTTAGTTCGTAAATGCAAAAGAAATTATTTTGTTCCGACAGACGCTTTTGTTTTGTACGCATTTTATCTACTAAGCATGATTGACGTGCCTCAGAAAAATTTTCACATTATGCATAAAAAAATGGAATCTAAGAGATATAAAAAGATCAAAGAAACGAAATCCCGACGTGATTGCGAGACATTTCTACTTTCATTTTGCGAAATATTATCCTTAGAAAAAAAATGGAAAAGAATTCACGGAAGAAGAGTTGAAATTCAAAAGCTGGAAGCTATGAAAAAAAGTGAGGTTGTTAAAGTCTGTCTTTCTGATTTACATTCTGTTTTGATCTGTGTTTCTTCTCTCTTCATTTTTACTTTTCTCGTAAGCGGAATATTAGAGGAACAGCTCCGCTGCTTTACTCTTTCCATTTATATCCCAGTTTCGTCCTAAGTCTTGTACTATATTACTTCCATTTCCTTGCTTTAGCTCGAATCCTTCTGTCGCTTTCTGCTATTTTAATATCTCCATACCGAATCCCTACTTTTCAATAACATGCAAGTTCACGCTATCGCAGAAAGAGCTTTCGCTATTACTTATTCGTCTACCCTTAGGTTGTCTGATGTCGGCAATGGACGACAAAAAGGAATACGTTGTCTGTAAAGTTACCAGATCGAAATGGAATGAACCGCATCGAAGATTGAAGGTGCTGCGCTAACATCTGTTGGGTTGTAAGTTTCGCGAACTTTAACTCAGTTACTTCTTATATTAAATTTGATACAAATAAAAGTAATACTTTGTGAAACGTTTGCTCAACCGACCGAATAAGCGAAACAATCGGAAGTTATTAAAAATTTTATTTTGTGATTTATCTTTGCTTGAACATGGCTATTCTATTTTTTAATGCTAGTAATGTCGTTACTTCATGAACGGTAAAAAAAATTTCTTTCGAGAATTATATAGATACATATACAGTATGAAAATAAAATAAGATACATTTAATTTAAAAATTCCTGCGCTTAAGCTGCAGAGGATTGAATTAAAAGCAATAAGCACAATTTTTTAAAATTTTTAAAGGATTACCCGATCTGAGGAAAAGCTGTAGGATAGTAAAATTGTCTTATGTTAATTGGAAGTAAAAAAAATGAAAGCTGGAGTAATGTTTTCATTTTTCTAGAGGGCAATTAAATGAAGAAAATATATTTAATAAAGTAACAAATAAAAAATAAAAAACTATTAACAGCCCTATGTTTAATGCTTCAGATGAAACATTTCAAGGGGTCAGTATCCAAAGCATTAAACCCGTACTACTAACAAGTGCCGAACACACGTATCATTCTTCCTGCCATTATGCCACTCAAACCGTTGTTAGTTGATAGTTAAAATAAGCAAAATAATATTTCTAATAGTCTCATAATGCCAAAATGCCAAGAATTCGGGATCGGGAGAGCTAGCACATCGTGCGTGCGTGCGTGCGTGCGTGCGTGCGTGCATGCGTGCGTGCGTGCGTGTGTGTGTGTGTGTGTGTGTGTGTGTATTCTTACTTGGCATGACCTTGGCTATGTTTCCACGCAAACTGTGTGGCAGGGCTGTGCTTAGCAACACACTATTCGGATTGTTGTCGTATTCGTTAAGGTGACATAATGGATGTTGATTGTGAGCAGAGTGAACAAGAAATTCTGCGTTAAGCTCAGGAAAACAAACCCCCTAATGAAACATGGTTAAGCATGCATATGCAGGCGAGGCTCTTGTGTGACAAGAAGAAAAAATTCAGAACCAAATCCACAAAGACATGAAAGAAACAAAATTAAAAACAAATAAAATCCAAATTTCTCCAGAAATGCATCCTTTGTCAGACAAGTTCCAGGATAAGGGTCGTAAAAAATAGAAAATTGCATTTACGAATTTACGAAGTATTGATCCTAGCTGCTATCAAATTAGTCCCCTTGGCTATCTATACACAATGCCAACGTTTCTTAAGGTCTTGGAAACAAGCGAGGAAATCTTCAACTGCGATGCTTGCAAACTCATTTGTCACAGCCCCTTGGATGTTTGCAATAATCTTGATGCAACTTTACTTTCAGTCACCTTTTCACTTACGGAAACTAGGAAAAAATCACAATAATCTTTGACACAAATATAGGATCACGTCTGGCTCTATCCAATAGTTTAGCAGAAATTCTTCGTCTTTCCTCTTTCTGTTCATCTGTTAGTGAGTGAGGAACGATTCTTACATTAAATTTCCGTTTCTCCCTAAATCTTCGCGTAAAATTTTATAACGCACGTCACGATATAAATTCAGTTCTTCTGATATCATATGCACAATTACAAAACGGTCTTTTTGCAATAACTGCCTTACACGCTCCACGTTTACCTCGGTATGTGCTATAGACGGGCGACCAGCTCCGGGATCGTCTTACACTGAATCTTTGCCATCATGAAACCTTTTGTAACACTCGAAAACACGACTTCTTGAAAGAGCCTCGCCTACATATGCATGCTTAACCATGTTTCATTAGGGGTTTTGTTTTCCTGAGCTTAACGCAGAATTTCTTGTTCACTCTGCTCACAATCAACATCCATTATGTCACCTTAACGAATACGACAACAATCCGAATAGTGTGTTGCTAAGCACAGCCCTGCCACCTAGTAAGTTTGCGTGGAAACATAGCCAAGGTCATGCCAAGTAAGAATATATACCAGGTAACATAAAAGCAATATTTGCTCCTTTTTAGTACTGCAAACCCAGAAATAAAAAAAAAGTGTCCTGGAGCTTTCCTGACAAAGGATGTATGCAAAGTTCAAGTTACAATAATCAAACCAGTATAAATACAGAGAAATGAAATACAAAAATAGAAAAAAAATAGGCAGAGGAATGCAATTAAAATCTGATTCAACATTATCATGAGGAGGTAGATCAGACTTAATTGAGCCCCTCTTCCCCTGTAAAACCACTGCGTGTCTTTTAATCCAGAATTAGATGATGAACCATTCTAAAATTTTAATTTTAACAGTTCATCAGCTAATTCTGGATTAACAGAAAATCGGGTAGCTAAGGATATATCATTTAAGAAAAGTGTGAGCATACTGACAGGCTATTGGATTAGAGTAAAGGAAGTAACGGGATATTTTCAGTAGTATACAGTTTAGAAGGGGACCTAAATAAATTATAGGAAATGTAGAAAAAGAATATATAAAATTAAGTTGTTGTACTGGTGCTTTACGATCGCTGATATCGTAGTCAAATAACGGAACTGAAATGTTATTTATGTTACCATTTTCAAAAATGTATTTGAGGTCTTCCTCATGAAGATTTTAATAGTTTGGGTATTATAATGAAAATGAGAATAGAGCTACATGATTTGTTTTGTACATAAAATATTTTAGTTTGATATCAAAATTAGACAATATGAGGTTTTCTAAAGATTAATATGACATTTATCCATACCGATGTTTACTTAAATTCGTAAAAGTACTGTTCTCTTTCAGGAATGATCGTCTTAGGAAGACCACGACAAGATTTTCTGTATTCCACACGAATAGCTTTCCTTTTCAGAACCAGCTGGTATCCTTTTGTATAACGGAAACAAGTTTGAATATTTTGCATTTCAGTCATTCTGAAATATTTATGCTTGTGCAATATCATATTTGTGCGAAAAACATTTGAGTGTGTTGTATCTAAGTTTTCAGTAATTCTTACTAGTTCCAAAAAACAAAACCTAATTTCAGAAGCACAGGATTTTAAAAAAACTCGTTGAGAATTGTAAAATACCTCTGATTTAAGACCAATTTGGAAGGAAAGAGATTATCTATAAGAATATATTATGGAAGAAATAATGCCCAATTCCTAGAACTTTATTTTAAGCTCAACATTTTTGTATGGATAAAATATTTTCTCAAAAGTAATCAACTAATGTGGAAACTTTTTCTGCTAGCCAGGTTCGGTGCTTGACAAAAGTATCGCATCTAACTATTTGATTGGAATTTACGAATCATCTCGTCATAATATCCAGTTTATCGGAATCATCTGGATACTATAACTTCAGTAACAGTAATCTGTAGAAAATTTTCAGCGATAATTACCTACATGCAAAACTTGCAGGAAAACAATATTTCATGGTGATAAGCACACACAATATTATCATAGTATAAGCACTTTTCAGACAAAATCGACGACTATCTGCTGACGACTATCTGCTGAAATACCATGCAATAAGCTCAACCTGATCAGATGCCAATATTCTCAACTGCGAGATCAACTCATTAGCTAAAATTCTCACGTATTCTACTTTGCAAAATGTAATATAGTATTCTACCTTACAAAATGTATTATAGTATATACTTTTCAAAAGCACAATTTTGAAAACCATATTACCGTAATATAGTATTCTAACTTGCAAAAGCATATTTTGAAAACTTCTTGCATTAATCTGACTTGGACTTAGCGTAGACCTTTGCTGTTAATCTTGACGAGCTGTAGAACAAAATAAAGCTTTTTAATTATATTTTGTTGGCAATAACAACCGACTTCTCTAAGTTGCGACTAAAAGACATTATTTTTATTACATAAAAACCCTTTATGAAAGTGTAAATATTGCTGTAAATTTCTGTAGATATCTTAAATGATGTGATTATATTGTATATTTACTGTAATATCTTATAGTTATCCAGTTATTTATTTATTTGTGGCTTTCAGGGTGATAATTTTAATCTTTATTTTGTGCGTAATTGAATTTTTGCCATACATTTTGTATAAATTATTTTATTTTTTATACAGAATTGTACGTCTTTCAACTCTGGGTCCAATAGTATGTAGATTTTAAAATATATCAACTAGAACGCGAGATGTGGGGGAAAATACTCTTGATGGACCTTGGCAATATTCTGTGATTTTTCGACAACTTGGCAACTTTTTGAAAGATTCAGAAATTGCATTACCGAAATTTTACGAGCGATACTGGAGCTTCCAAAACCATATAAATCTTGCTTCGAGACCCGGGAGTAGTAGTTGTCAATCAACTGTGAAACGTTGTTGTTAAAAACGAGTTAACTGAATTGTGTTTTAGAGTTTACACTGTGAATGATTTCAGGAAGTAACAATATTTTTTGTACATTCAGAAGGAATTCCTAAATACACGCGTTCGCCTTGAGCTGTTTACAACTACATATGCTTTATCGTTTATATTAGCAAATTGTAAGTTTTTTCCCGCTCATCTGGAGCCAAACATGAATCTGTAGCTCGCAACAACAGGCTGGCCATCAAAGAATTTACGTACATATATCTCTCTATGATTGTACATTAATGCCAGTGGAACTGTAGCGTACATTCAGAATATATATAAATACAATGATGGCCTATAGTCTCTGAATATTCTCCGAAGCTTGCAACGTGTACATTATACAACCCGCTTCTTATCCTCAAATGAAAAGGACTGATTCCATAAGTTAGAAAAGCACGTGTTGATGTGTTCAATATGCGCTATCCTGGAAATCAAATAATCTTTGGGTTTGAACCTAAAAGCTCCTGAAGTTAAGCATTTCAAAGTAGACTTCACGTTGCAGATTCATGCGCTACTACTCGCTGGGCAATACTAAAATTTCACCCTAATTAAGTTAATTTTAAGACAAGAAGGAAATACGGAGCTTCAAAAGAGTATTCATCTTAAATGCAGAGCTGAATAAGCGTTTAAGTATTTTTCCCATGTTTTACAGAATATCGTGTCATTAGCCGGCACTTTTGTAATGTGTGGCCTCCCCCATTCCCAGACCTCAATCTACGCGATTTTTGGCTTTTGGGGCATTTGAAACTTCTGATAAGTCGTAACAATCCAAGAGCTTTACCTGATCTTAAAACTACCGTTTTACTCCACGTGCTCAATATCTCTCAGCATACACTTCGGTCAACTATGGAACATGCCATCTTGCAAATTCAGATGGTAGCTGGAAATGATGACTCTCATGCGGAATATGTTTTGTTGTAAGATTGTAAAACTGTAACTTTGTTTGTAAAATTGTAAAACTATTGTAAAAGTGTTGCTAAATGTGTAACGTATTAATACTATGCCCTATGGTGGCAATATATGTTGTCAGGACTGAGTGTTCGGTGCATATTCTTGGCAAACATCTTCGTAACAGCTTAAAGTCCTGATCTGGAACAGGGAGCTGAATGCAGCTATGTTCTGGTGGTAGATACTGCGATTAAGTGGTAGAAGAACTGCACTTGAAAGGGATTTAAAATCCTCTTTTATTAAATCAATACTATTTACAAATCACTTCCCAACTCGGGAAGGATACAGAAAGTAAAGACCACACTTGGGTCTAAAATGAACAATTTAAATAATATTTAAACTAAAGCTAAATAGAACTTAACTAGTCGTTGCTCGCAGAGCTATACGCGAGGTTGGCCTCTAACTAAATGGTACGTAGCAAGATTTACTAATACTGACGCACTTGGATTTATTTCAATAAGCAATCACGTAAAAAGCACTATGGCTTGTGGCTTGGAATTTAACTGCTAGCTGGTCAGGCGAACGTCGAATAGAATGATCGTGGTCTGAGACTAAAAGCTCTCTCACACTAAGAGGTTTCTACCTCTTGCTTAAATAGAACTTGGCTCCACTTCAAATTAGCATAAGCTGAAAACACGCGCTTCTTCTGTCGGGAAGTTGAAAATGAGAAGAGATAGAAAGATTTAAATTTAAATAAAACTTTGTTAGTTTAACTAAAACCTTACAATGTAACTGATTTGTTTTTCGTAGAAAGACATTACCATCCCTTAATTTAGACCGCCATAAAATTTCACAATTTACAATTTTTTGATGACTGGTTCCATTTGTAGGCAGCTTTTAAATAGTGTTCTTTAATTCTGGGCACCCTGTAGACAGAAAAATCTCGAAAAACCATCCTTCCAAAAATTTCCTTAGATAGAGAACGTATTTCGCTGTTAGGAGTATGTGATACAAGGAAATTCTTACCTCCGGCAGAATCCCGCGAAACTTTTCGCTAAATAGAGGTATTCATAAACGGAATAAAGGCTTGACTGTATTAAAGAACAATCTTAATAGTGTCAGTTGGTGAAAGAACTTCTGATTATGATCAATAGAACAACAAAAATTATTTAATTTGGTTTCTGGTTGAAATTTTGTCTTTACCGCAGAAATATGTTTTATAAAGGCTAGCATAAAAAGGGAAGACGTGTAGACTGTTAATTTCATTTTTGTCGTATTCTTTTAAACGTACCTGCGAATTTAATTTGCCTCAAAATAAAAATAATAGAATCGTAGAAAAACAAGTTTGTAGAGAACAGAACCCCAGACAGACCTATGATGCCTTGGATCCTCAGACCAACTTAAGACAAACGCGTATTAACCATTATGCCACTTCAGACTTGAATGTTTAATAAAGTCATGTAATATACACATTGCACAGAACTTTAGATTCGAATTTCTTGCTTTCTTCTTTTAGAAACTCACACTAAGCATTGCTTTCAATTTCTCCCATAACTGTAATAAGTTTTAGAGAAATTGGAGAGTTCACGTCATGAACTGCCCTTGTCAGAAATTGATTCCCTTTGGACCGAAAAGGGACTTACATTTAAGGTCTTAGCAAAATATCTGACTGGATGGGGCATGCTGTAAGATGTCAATGATCCCAATTCGTTTCTTAAATTGTGGTTTTAAGGCTTTCCTATAAAATGGTTATTTTAAATATGTTTAAGGTTAAGACACGCTGAGTGCTTGTTTTTATTCTGCTCACCGATTACATAAATTGATAAAATCCAATAAGTTTTCATACTTATTTGATATTATTTTTTTTGTTTCATGCTCAAGCTTGGAAGAAAAAAAAATCTAAATGAATAAAATTTGTCAGAATTTATAGCATAATACTAGTGCCTTAAAGTTCATTTAGCACAGATTAAAAAGTTTTTCCTGTATTTGAGACTTAACTAGAATGTGAAAGTCCTTCAATATATAGTATATATATAGGTACTTCAAATCTCTGAATCATCTACTTTAAATTAACAGTATGCATGTTTTTTAAACAATATTGCTCGTTATTCTCCCACTTTCTAAGAAAAAGGCTTAAGAAATGCTTCCTTACGACATAAAAAAATTATGGGATTCCTCGGAATTTGACTTCAATCTTATTATCACCACAGTAAAAGAAGAAACAGTAAACGAAGAAAAGACAGTAAAAGCATTAGTATCTACTGTTCAAGGAAACAATGCCAATACAAAATTTAATTATTTTTGTGAACCCTTTAGTAAGTTAAATAAAAAGGTGTTACTTGCAAAATGATACAAGTAACGAAATTCTTCCGCGAAACTGACAAAATGACAATAAAATTCGCTCTTAATTAAATGGAATAGCTGTTCTTTTTAAGTAATAATTTGCTTTATCCATATCTGAATTCGAGGCATTTTAATTCGAATAATGCGCATCAAGGAATGTCTTTCTCTTACATGACCTCGCACATTGGTGAACGAATGTAATCCAATGATGCAAACTCCAGCATCCTTTATGCATAGAAATGAAGATGCCAATATATTTTTAAAGATGTACACAAATATTAAGAGAAACGTTTAAAAAGGTTTGAAAATGCGGAACTCTTATCAAAATAAGCATTGTGAGACCAGAAATACTGCAGCTATGATGTATAAAAAGCATCGATGAAGAGATCTTTCACGGAACATAAAGTAGAGGAAGAAGTAAAATGTTTAAAAAAGGAAAAAACCTAAAGTTATATCCGTTCGTGAACAAAGGACTTTCAGAATCTTGTTATTCATCCAATAAAAATTGGCTGTACTTTTTCAGTAATGTTACATTTTCTCCGAATTGTAATATAAAGCGACTTTTTTGTAATTTCCTTTTTGATAAAAGAACAAAGATTTCTAGTTACTATGCCATGGGCACTATCATAAACACCTTTCTTATTTCCTTGAATCGCTATTTTTACGAAGAGCTTTAGTAAAAAAGAAATACTTTAAAACTGAAAATCTGTACATAAATACAAGTATTTAGAACATGATTAATAAATGCTTGAACTACTTGTCAGCTCACGCGCTTGAATATCTGCGGATATTTTTTTAAATTCTTCAGTACAGAAAACAACCTTCCAGAAAAGTACATAACGTAAAAAGTTATCAGTTTTACACCGCGACAGAATAAATTTCTGGCTTGTTTATGTTACCTGTTTTTAAGACGTCGCAATAAAATGCTGTGTGAGGTCGAATTTCGTATTTCAGATATCTTTATCTCAAAATACTTTCGTTTGGTATTTTATGTATCATGGCAAGAAAGGAAAACAATCTTTCCCAAATTTAAGGGCGGGAAAAAAGACTTTTCACCTTCTTTTTAGTTTTACTAAGTTTAAACGACTTAATTTGCAAGGTTCCCTGTACTTAAATATGAAAATTAAATGATCTGCAGTAGTTTAACTTATTAAGCATTCAACGCTGCCGCTAAATCAAGAGTTTTGTATTCCATTCACAGCCAATGCAAAATCTTCATAATTTAGCAATAAAATTTTAAACATAAACTATTTTGAAATTTCATTATTGCATTAAAATATGAAAAATATTCTAATTATATGCATTCGTCTATTAAGGAATCGGATTTCCAAGGCAAGTTGATGAAACTTAAATCAAACTTGTGTAACGTAATTTTAATTCCAAAATACACTGATGTGCAAAATTAAGAACGAGACCGCTTTTTTCAATATAATGTAGTGCAAATAACTTTCCAAATCAATATTAATATTATCATAAGATCCCAAAGACATAAGAACATTGGTAATGTAAACAAAACTTCCCAAAAAAAGAAATCAAAAGGATAAAAAGGAACTTCATGAAAAACGTAGCATGGAGCACAATGCGACAGAAAGCCGAAACATCCATGTGATTAGTGTCCAGCAAGAAACATCCAGCCTTTAGTAGGAGATATCATCTTCCCTGACTGTTGTGCAGGTTTCACATCGTCTGTCCGTACTGAGTATGAGGCTGTCAATGAGTTGTTGAGCTATCGCTGCCCATTTCTCTTGCAGCGTCTATCGCAGCTCGAAATCGTTACTGGCGATAAGTTACATGCTGTCACATGTCTCCCTTTAAAGTTTCATGCATGCTCGATGGGATTTAGATCCATAGACCTTGCCGGATGCGTTCAGTATCCTCACTCTCCAACAGCTCTTCGACAGCAACTGTGCGATGAGGTGGAGCGTTGTCATCCATGAAGAGGAACTGAGAATTCATAGCACCTCTGAAAAGAAGCAGGGAAGGAACGAGAACTTCGTTACAATAGCGGGCGCCGATGACTGAACCTCCTTGGAAGATACGAAGGTCTGCACGGCTATCAGACATGATGCTTTCCCAAAGGAGAACTCCGCTGTGATTGTTCGTAGACGACCAATGTTGAACCGTCTGACAGCTTTTCCTGTAGTTTGAAATGCTCACCAAAGTCGTGAAACGATGCTGTGAACAATCGCGAACTCCGCAGCCCCACTTGTCCCACTTCGACCTTCCTCAATCTTTCCAATGATTCGATCTCGGGTAAGATCACCCAGATGTCGTCTAACAGATTGATTGTTCGACATTTCACACTGAAGCAGTAACTCGAGGTAGTTTAAACCTGATTTATGTCGTGCAATAACTTCCCATAAATGCTGAGCTCACACCTCCAGAGATTTTTATACCCCTCCGACACTCCCCCATTACGTCTAATTGCATATATGCGCATGTTCTACCGTACCTGACCCTAGTCGATCTCCTGATTGGCCTTTCAGTCCCTTCTGCCTCTTCGTTCCGTTGAGAAGCTAAATTTTTTAACTTCGTCCTTAATTTTTACACACAGGTGTACTTCTATGCCGTTACAAGGCGTTTATATTCTTATTTACACGACATTATATATCTCACTTGAAGACTGGTCCTCTTCCATTTTATAGATCCCTTTTCATGTTTGAAAATCAGAAATTCCCTAAGGACATTATCTACACAAAGCAAGAACATACGATTACTTAAAACAAGTGTAAGGAGCGAGAGACACTGTTTTTTTCATTCGTTACTTATTTGTTCGATGCCAATTATGATATACTATCTTCTGAAAGTATAACTGCCTTTGCATTGCTTCCTATTAATATTTTCCATTCATACTCATCATATTTTAATTGCGTGAATACGCTTCACTTTATGTTGTTCCTTACAAGAGATTAGCTCCCAAATCTGGGCAGTCCTTAACATACGCCTAATTCTGTTTCTGCACGATACGTACGTTCCTGAAGAATACGTATTAAAAAAATCGTATAAAAAGGAAAAATGTTTTATGTATGGAAGAAAAGAAGACTCGGAAGAAGCGGTGATTTGTTCTATTATTACGCGAGCTGTAAACTTGTTAAGCTGAAGTTCTAACAAAATGGTTTAAATCTTCTCCCAAGTTGGTGTTCCTTGAGTGAAAAATTCAGGAAGGGACAACAAGCTGCCTGGCTATCTTGACAGAGTTATAATTTAACTTCTTAGGTATCGTACACTGTCGCCCAGGGTGAATAGTTAAGTATGTCTGGAAGTAGTATTTAATTTAGTTTAGTCTCTGCAAGGCTGCAAGTTGGTGGAGTGTCAGGAAGGTTTCGGATGCATTGTAGATGATATAGAGCTTCACTGAAGCTGGAAATCAGTTTTGATGGTAAATTATCTGTAGTTAATTTTGTAGAAGGTCTCGAAAACCTTTTGTATCTACTGGGCGAGAAACATTAGACTGTCATAGCAATGTCTATTTTGAAGTAGATCTTGGCTTAGTTCAAAAGAATCGAAAAACATTTGTTAGGCTATCTCGGAGGCGAGAAGTGTACGTTAGATCTTCAAATTTCTACTGATGGCTCCAAATCAGATTCAGGCGTTGGCAGTGCATATTGTGTATTCCAAAATAATGATATATTAAAACAAAGGTATTTTCGTCTTTATCAAAATAATACGGCCTTCCAAGCAGAACTTTTTGTAATAGAAGAGGCAATAAAGTATGCGAGAGATACCTCACTAACATATAACATAACATAAGTATCATAATTACTGATAGTACATCTTTGCAATAATTGGCCATATCAGAACACCAATAGTATTTCGCATACATCATCTTCTATCTCTATTTACACTTAATCTCAGACTAAAATTTAAATGGACAAAAGCTCACTCAGGTACAACTGGCAATGAAATGGCAGACCAATTGGCAAAATATGCAGCAAATAATCCTTCACTTCCCCAGCATTTTCTACCATATCCTCTGTCATATTTGAATAACGAACTAGAAGACGATCTCAAAACCCTTTGGAAAGAAAAATGGATCTCTGATACGACAAGCAGACGCACCTTTTCATTTATTCCAATTCCTTCAAGAAATCTAATAACTACTGAACGTGCAATCAAAATTCTACTCACAGGTCATGGTCCATTTCCTTTCTACCTACATAGATTTGGATTACATTCTTCAAGCCAATGCATTTGTGGGCACGATAGAACAATAGACCATTATCTGTTTCACTGTGAAATTACTAAAGAATTTCATCTTAAACCATATAATGCAACATCTGCTCCACTTTGGTTCAAGCAATTTAAGAAAAGTAATATACTTCGTAAAAAATTGCAGTCACTTATAACTTATCTCTCTTTAAATTGTGACAATCTCAAAGCGCCATAAATATTTACATAGCTTACTCCCTCCCACTTGGGAACTTCTGTAAACTAAGGATTCATCCTTCCTCAAAACTTCGTGTAATATGAAATCATCATGATTTTCCTGAATTTATTAATGTAGAAAACTTAATTATCCTAATTACGTCCTCTCTAATTTTACTGTCTTCATCAGTGTACATGTTTATATGTCAATTATCTTGACTTCAATTAATTACTACTCAAATGTTTTTAATTTAAAGACTACAACTCAAGGACTGTTCTTTTCATATCTTCAAGACGTACTTTTATGCGCAAGGATTGTTTACCTTTTACCTTTTACTTATCTCTACAGTTCCAGACTACTAATTTATTTACTTCTAGACTAATTTATTTTTTTCTACATTTAGTGTTTTTCTCATTCTTTTTCTTAATTTGGCTTATATATTTCTAAATTCTTTAAAATGTATAATGATATTTTATAGTATATAATTTGGTTATTCTTCAAAATTAACATATAAAAATCTGTAAACATACATTTTTCAACACATGCAACAATTCTCTTAATATTTTTGTTATGAACTTTATTGGAAACAGCCTCACCTCTGTATGTCATATGTATATTTGTATATTTATTGTAACTCTGTAAAATTTTATTTCAAATAAATGCCGCTGATAGCGGATGGTGGATAGTTTCCATCAATAGAGCACAAAAGCTGAAAGTCGAAAAGATGGTGCAGCTACCTGTCTCCTGTACGTTAGATATTTTTAAGGTCGCGTGAGTTAAAGCAGTCCTCTAGTAAGAGGTAAGGATCGGTTGAAGTCGTAGTTCTTCAAATATATCATGGAATTGATGGCATTTGGGCTCAGAACAGTAGAAATTATGAAATTGCTACTAGAAAAACAGCCGGATGTGAAATCATACCGTTCATCCTGCACAAGTTGCCACCTCATGTGCAGGATTTCCTCGAGCGGAGGACGGAATACTGGAAGAGTTATTCAAGTTAGCTGTGATATATGAAAGCCGTAGAGTGTCCAAAAATAGCTGCATGCGGGACTAGGGTGATGGGTTCTTCGGTAGCTACAGTAGCAGATTTGGCGGAAGAAATAACGGAAAGTTCAGTGGGAGAACTAGGGATATGTACCGGCAGATCAACTAGTCGAGAAAACAAAATGGCGATCGCTAAGTGGGATTGAGAAATGACTTTAACAGAAAGAGGTAAGTGGGTGGTAGAACACACTAAGGCAAGTCCTTGAAATTAGGAAAGAAAACTGATGGTCAGAAAGGTCCGCCACCCCACGATAAGCATAAAGCCTCTCAAATACAGATGAACACGTTGTTCTTGAAAAATGTCTAGTTGCTTCATATGCGAGTAATTTTGAGTGAAATTCCGTCAGTAGTGTTGTTGGATAGAAGGCTGTATGGTAGCTGCTTGGCAAGAATGTTTTTCAGAAACGTTTTAGGAGGTACAGGTTGTTTGATTTTGTAAGGGGAAATGTCGTAACGGCGTAGGGCCAGCATTGTGAGCAAATAAGCAGTGTGACTTTGGGGAGGGAGGTTAAGAATTAAAGACATTGCGTGCTGTCTTATGTGCTTGGAAATTAGCTGGTAAATGTGACATTAGGTCTGGATTTTTAAGGAGTAGCCAATTAATTGCTCCTACACAGTAGGAGCGCTAATTAATTTTTATGCAGATGCTGTGCAGCCTGAGGTGAGGCGGAATCAAAGAAAAGGATATAGCATTACCACTGGACCTGCGAGACCTGCCGTCAGAAGAAATGTAAAGGCTCCAGAAAATGGTAAGAAACTGTTCGGCGTTGCTGGATGGAACCCCGAAGTTAACACACATAGTCACTCATGACACAGGTAAAAATAATAATTTCCCGCGTAGAGCAAACTCTTAGCTTTATGATAAACACTACTGCATACTACACATACTACACAGATACTACATACTGATGCGGACATTATACTATACATATTACACTTTGTTACACGTATATTAGATACTAATTGCACGCGCAGGTACTTGATACTACACAGATACTAAATACTTATGCAGACATTACACATATGCACAGATAGTAAATACATAAACAGCATACAAATACATAATCACTTCATTGGAGCACACTAATTTTCGTGAAACAGGTCCGGCCCTAATGTCCGTAGTTTTCTCATTATATTTTTTAATTTCTTACGTCACGCAAAAATCGTCCAAATGGATTGGTTTCAGGAACTGTGAAAATGAATATTTCTGTTGAAGTATTATACGCAAACTTTTTCGCGATCACAATATTCCCTTTACTTCGTAGGAAGTAAAAAGGTTCTCGAAAGAAGTGGAAAGTATGAATAAAATACTAGTCACAAATTAAGAAAATGCATACAATAATTTAGGTTCATTTTTCTGAAGTATACTAATTTATTATCTAACGGTGAATTAAAAAAGTAACCTGTTTTGGAAACGAGCTGATGCACATTTTATATAGTAGTTTTTAAATAACCCTCTCATATGCTCCAGATATTAAAATAAAACACATAACATTATAAAAAGATTGAAAATCAAGATTTTTCAATTAAAACATTATAATGCAGAGGTTGAATAGCAGGTTAAAAACAAAAAATATTTTATTATATTCATTCCAAAGGTTACTTCTGTAATTTTTAAAACTTTTACAGACGTCTGCGGCCACCCTTTTAAATAGACCAAAAACATAAAATATCGGCTTTCTGTGTTTTTGTTGCTAACAGATTTAAAAAAAAACTTGCATATCTTCTTAAAGCCACGACACTCAAATCTGAATTTTCTGTCAGAATTAAGATTGAGAAATACCGCGAAAATATTTCACCAGTGATAAAGTATTCATATTAATCTGCCAACTCCCACGTTTTACGAAAATGTAAACGAATTCATGCAATCATCATTTCCATAAGATTTTTAAATCCTTCCTTTTGATAAATTCAGCATTAAACAATAAAGTTTCACATTGTATTTTACTGATGTTGCGTAAATGAATCTTATATCTGTGTCGTTTTATGTGTGAGTTCGTATTTTCGAAATTTTTGTGACTAGGGTAAGAATCTAGAAGAATCTTTTGTTACTAGGGTCTTTTGTTACTAGGGTCTTTTGTCACTAGGGTAAGAATACAATCTTTTGTTACTAGGGTAAGAATACAACTACCGTAATGTAATGTAATATACGAGTGTGCTGCAACCTTCCTCGCCGATAGTAATCGGTCTCGTGGTTAACGTAGCACACCCAACACAGATTAAAACAAAAATACAGTTGAAAACAATGTGAGGAGCTGACATTCTGGCCAAAGAGGCTACTACAGATAACGCCGAGGATGCGTTTGATATTCAGGCATTAAAAAGAATTGTTATTGGCAAAATCAAGGATTTCTATTACGATTGCTGGAAAGAGAAATGGAAGATTTCGGGAAAAAAGGAAAGATTATTTGTTGAACTTTGAAGTTTCTAAAAATATAAGAATGATATGTGATTTTGATTACAATCAAATAATTACTGGACACGGGCGCTTCCCGGCGTACTTGAAAAAATTTAATTTGCAGAATAATAGTCGTTGTAGTTTTTGTAGTGCTGAAGGCAACGCGCGACATTTCGCCGAAGACTGAGGATTATTGCGACATCTTAAGGGAAAACATGGTAACGTAAAAGAATTCTATTTCCTCAGGAAAGAGTTTAGATTTGCAAAGGATTTGATGAACTTTATAGATGGTAATAGAACAAAGTAAAACAACGTTGGGAATTCTGGCTTAAATGTAACTACCGTATTTCGCGTACTCACCCCTCTTTTATTTTTTTTACTAATTTTATTTCCCAAAACTCGAGAGGGAAAAGTTATGCCAGTAATGCAATTTCAGAAGGACGCGGTTACAGTAACTATCACAATATTATTTCTTTAAATGAAATCTACATTCTAATAAGAGTACACAGCAAAATTAAAATTACAATTTCTAATAAGATAGCTTCATTTCTACTTCCCTGTAACTTAAATCTCTCCCTAACTTTCTTATTGTTGTCTCTGCTATTCTTTAAACCTAAAATCATCCGCAAATAATTAGAGAGGGTGAATGCGCAGTTGACTCAGCGAAATTGTTGACAATGTCAATTCCTGTTTACTTCGCTATAATTGGTCGGCTCTTGTATTAAGTTAGCATAAAGTTTAACATTTATAAGGCATTGGGAGGTTCGGCGTCACCTTCGCAGGTAGCTTGCGATGATCTTTGTTAGTGAGACGAAAATAATCACTAAATAGACGAATCCATTTTAAAATTTAGGGAAGCTTGTTCTCCGAGCGCATTTAGGAAGAAGAAATTTATGCGAATATTTTGTTAATTTTCAGAACTTGGTGCAAAAAACCTGGAAGGAATGCACCAGGTGGAAAATTACAGGAGGAAATACGGTACTTCTGCATTAAAACTTTGGCTGTAATTTTTGAAATTGCATAGTTTAATTTAAATTCTGGGGAGTTGGCCCTCCTAACTTCAGAGTGATTTATCTTGACCTGAAAAATTTCTTTATTCAAATGCTTTCTCACTACTCTCCATAGTAGAGATGTATGTTTAAGCCATTTGCTGAAATTTACATGTGACTGCGAATAAAAATCTGACGGCAAAATAAAGTATTGAAACAAATCCAAAGAAAAAATAATTTACACGCAAGATGTAATTTGCTATGAAAGGTATTGAAAAAAGGCAGAAATGCGACTTTTGTTTAGCGGGTTAATTAATCATAACAAAACAGGCGAAAGCTATTGATCTATAAGGAGAGCGTTGTTTAAAATGAAAGTAAATCTATATCGTCTAAAATCTGCTTCTGCTTTTTTTACCGTTTTAATTATATATTACTAAGTCTTGTTTCTATATTCTTTAAAAATACATTGCTAGGACAAAAACTTAATAATATGTAAGGAAGCAAAGACCATTAAATTTTCATTAAAAATATCTTTCCTTGTATACTGTTTTAAATTTAAATTGTTAGAGCAAAACCTTTTATTAGAAACAAACGAACACCAGTTAGCATCTGATAAAATAAAAGATTGAAAAAAAGTCAGTGTTGAGATAGGGTCGAAATTTTAACAATGTATCAGTTATCAGGTTCCCAACTTGAAGTTAATTTGACGTATTTCCTTGAAGTAAAATCCTCTTCACATCCTGTTTAAATAATTAAATAATGTCTTTGCTTTGTTTATTAGAGGAAATATACATACACTGCTGGCCATCCAAATTGCAACACCAAGAAAGACAAGAGATATCACAACAAAATTTATTTAGTAGATAACATGTTGACCAAGTATCAAATGATTAAATTTATGGACTTCTATGAAGTGTGATTCCTTCCAGAATAAATAGCCAGAGTAGCCGCCATTGTTGGAGATCACCGCTGCCACACGCCTCGGCATTGATTCAAAAAGACTTTGGATGTGTTCTTGGGGTACAGCAGAACAAGCAGCTTCCACACGTTGCCAAAGGTGATCTGGTGTGGCAACTTGGGATGTAATCTGGGTGGGTCAATCGCTCAGCAACCATGGACCACATGTTTTCTATCGGCGAAAGATCCGGAGAGCGAGCCGGCCAGGGAAGCAATTCAATCTGGTGATTGACGAAGAACCCTTGGACAATGCGTGCCACGTGTGGTCGCGCATTATCCTCTTGAAATATCGCTGTGGGCAAGCCCTGAAGGTAAGGAAGGACAACTGGCTCCAACACCTCGGAGATGTAGCGCTGGCTGTTTAAAGTACCGGCATTGCGTACTAGAGGAGTGCGAGAGTGACATCCAATACCGCCCCATACCATAATACCTGTTGCAGGACCAGTGTGGCGGCGCATAACGCAGCTGTTCAGCATCCTCTCCCCACGGTGTCTACAGACTCGAATCTGACCATCGTGGTGTTGCAGACAGAAGCGTGCCTCGTCAGTAAAGACAATTTCATTCCATTCTGCCGTCCACATACTTCTTTCATCGCACCATTGGCGGCGGAGACGTCTGTGGTTCTGCGTCAAGGGTAGACGAAGCAATGGACGTCTTGCGGGCAGACCACTCTGCTGTAAACGGCGTCGAATGGTACGCACAGACACTGGATGATGCGTTACAGACTGAATGTGCTGTGCTATGGTTTGTGATGTGACTGAGCGATCCGTCACTGCCATGCGCACAATGTTCCTGTCATCACGTGAAGTGGTGCACTGAGGTGCATGCGATCGAACATGTCGGTCCGTCGTACCCTCCTGCATCCAACAGTCACATATCCGCATTACAGTTGTTTGGTTTCGTCCAACACGACTATCGATTTCCCTGAAATATAATCCACACTCTCGGTCGGCCACTATCCTTCCTCTGTCGAACTCGGATACTTGATCAAACGATGATCACTGTTTACTAAGAGGCATAATAGATCGTTTTTTTTTAAAAAAAACCTAAAAAAAAACACAGTTGCCGAACTTGAAATCGTCGAAAACTCCAAGCCTTAAATAGCGCTTTGAAGTGGCGCCACAGGCGCGCGGGTGTAATTTGCTGAATTGTAATTTGCGCTGAAATTCTAATCATTTGCATATCTTATCTCCGCTAGTGCATGTTGTAAATTTCATGTTGTTTGCATGCTTCCTTCGGGGTGTTGCATTTACGGTGGCCAGCAGTGTGTAAGCAGTCGTGAGTATTTTGTTATAATATGCTTTAAAATCAGTTTTATTTTGACAAGCAACTGCTAAAAATTAGCATTAACGTAAGGCATCATTAAAATACCTACTCTCCTTCGATTGGTTAGGTTTGTATAATCATGGCAAAGCACTCGAAGTCTTCCTGCCTAAACGGGGAAATGTCTTCTTGGACGACGTTCTAAGGGACTCTAGCTCGGATTCACGTTGCACATGAGGAAAACACAAATTATTCCTTATTATTATCTTAGGGGAAATTATTTTCTCTTAGGGGAAAGTTATTCTCCATTTAGATAAATACATGAGGCATGTTTTGAGTTTTACCATCAAAAATGAAGATCATGTTTCAGAGAAAAATACTAATTCTTACACCTATTTTGGAAATTATCAAAAGGATCACTGTACATGATTACATGTGCTGGTATTTTTGGATTACTTAAACTTTCAGCAGCGGGAGGGCGAGATATCATATCTTTTGGTTTTTAAACTATTCATTCCTTTGTTTAAGATGACCAGAATAACCTCCTTCTTCACTGCCGAGCGCTATATTCCATTCAACCAAAAAGGGTTTTCCTTATTTTATTGGCTTCAAGTGTATAAGACTTTTTAGGAGATTATATTAAGAGAATTACAAGGTTATCAACTGATATTTCCTAAATAAAACAATGCTTTTAAATTTTGTATTTCTATAAATTTTCTGCCTTGATGCCCATATTGGTGGAAAATCGCAACTTTCTGCCTCTGACTCTAATTAACCATATTATTGGAAACATGAAATTGCAGAGTTACATGTTTGTACGAGTTTGCAGAATTCCTATTAATTATCAGTGCATTTGCTTTCCAAAGTATTTCCTTTTTTATAGAACTTCTTTTTCGCGTATTATTTCAATTTCATTTGTTCTTATAATACAGTTTTGTGTCGTATGAATTCCTGTTTGATTTTTCAATTCATGTTTAATTATTATGATGTTATGTAGCACATTAAATAAATTCATCAAATTTTATTCAAACGTTTTTGAGAATCACAGTTTTTTGCGCATATAAAAATAATGCGGAACATCATTGCACTATTCTTCTTGCTCTCCGCTAAGCCGTTTACAGTTAAATATAAATAAGCCTACAAATTAATATGTAGTGGGTGAGAAAAAATAAAATACCAACAAAATAAAAGTGAAACGGAAGTAAACGAAAGCATTTATGAGAATATTTACAAACAACGCCTAAAGAAATATTTACCAAAACTTTAGACACAAATGCAGACGACATTGACATCAAATTTGACTGCATATGAGTGGCTAATGAAATTGCTTTAATTATTAGAGATAAGAAAATTTCATTCTTTATTTATTTTTCAGAATTTTGTTGCTGTTTAATGAAATGTTTTGAAAGAGATATCTGTTCGTTCTAATGATCCTGCACATTGAAGGTAATTTGACATTACTTGCAAAGATAGCTGAAGTAAAATATTAAACAGTGAAACTGAAATACAACATATTATTGAAATCTTGAACTTAAAATGCTAAGCAGTTCTATTCTAGATCATTAATTTGATATCAGAAGAAGAAATGATAAAAATACACTACAGCAAAAATGCAAAAGTATCCATTGATTTCTACTCTACATATTCGTAAAAAGTACCTCTTTACTTCTATTTATATTGTATTAACTATATATGAGAGAATAACTAGACTAAAATTGTCTTTGAAAATAATTTTTTCGTTGCCATAGACGCAAACATAGATCTGCAAAAGAATTAGTAATATTACTCAGGAATATGTGAAAAAAATTCTTGCAGCATATATTTTAGACATTTCTAAAGTCATTTTCATCGTAGAAAATAGCATATTTTCTCTGACGTAAAAGGCACTGTTACCTGTAGTAATTGACATACATATATGTTGCTATGATCTTTTCAAATGCGTGGTTAATACCATGTGTAAAATTAGGTAAAATTTGTCTTAAAGGATCGTTTTATTTAGAAAACTGCACGTATTGCAGGGAAAATCTTCTTCTCTACAAGAAGCAAAAATATTCTACACTGTAGGCGGGATATGTGCTATTTAAATAGGCAAAATAAAATAAACATATATTAAAAATGGAAGCAGCAATCCCAGCTGTCACAACCAATTGCTCTTCTGGCCTCTGGTGCTCATAAAATGAATGAGCAAAAACTATTCCTCTGTTCATTTTTATCGTTCTCGTGACTATTTGAATGCTTTGAAACTTTGAAGCTGTCATTGTGAGTGTGGTTTAAAGTACATCGACCAGGTTAATAGAAACTAAACATTTCGCCTCAAAGAAATAGAATTTTATATAAGGAAGAGATAAGCTAATAAATCTTGTATAGTTAATCGCTGTTAGAATCTTAAGCAGTCTTTTAATTTTAGCTGTGCTGAAATTAGCCAAAAATCTTATCACCATAGAAACTGACAAAATTCCTAAAATTTTGAAATTTCATATAGATCTTGAAATTTTTAGTCCTTCCAAAATGATTATTAAAAAATTACTTATTTGGATAAAAATCAGATAATGAAATTGCCACAACTTCTGCATATAAAACTGATATAGTAAGAAGAATCATTCATAACTTTAAAATATTTCGGGAAGTCTTTTGAATTCGGTATGAAAATGTAAGTTTACAGTTATTAGTTCAAAATTCTAAAATACCTCGATTAATTCATTTGGTAGGTGCAAGAAATAAAATCGTTTTCTGATATGTATACAAACTTAATGACATAACAACAGTGCAAAATATGTATTTTTTCCTGTTCATCGTTTAAACAAAGCAAACTTCTGCAGTTTCTTGTCCGTACCCTGTAATAACCTAATCCAGTCATCTTTGACACCGTTTTCTACAGCAAATATTAGGCACTTAAATCAATGCATCTAATGAAAGGTAGATATTTCTTTTCGTTGATCAAGCCCTTATGCTCATTTGTGCTTTAAATAATGCAGCACCCCGATGGAAATGCAAACACGTAAGCATTGAGGCTACTTTCAATAAAAGCCGCCATTTTCATGCAGACACTTTCCTCGCCACGTACTAAGAAGTATACCCGAACAGAATGCTAAATTTAGTAATATTGCCTCTCTGCATATCTATCTTCAGCTACTTATTAAAAAGAATGTCGATGGCATTCAATTCAAAGAACGTCTAAGGCGGACTTTACAAAGCATTCTTATTCTTTAATAAATATTCTTCGCGTTTTTCTTTCTTTTATTTTTATATCTTACATAAAGAAATATCAAATGGCAATTTTATGCTTTAGGATTTTTGATTAATATATTAATTTTCCTAAAAAAGGAAAACGAATGCAGCTTTGCTCTAGCTATGTCTTTCTTGACTTATATATTCAGAATAGTTGTCGAATAGCATTACTTATAAGAACGTTAAGCTTCGAAGTGAATTTCAGTATTCACTTTATAGCTTGGAGGTTTTTATCAGTGTCTGCACGACAGATATATATATAGAAGCAACTAATGCCGGTGTGACATAACATCTTTCTTATCAAAAATTCAGATAACCACAATTTATAATCATGATATGGAAATCAAATGCTTCGCTCGTAGTATTGCTTTTCTTGAGAAAACAGACAGATCGTTATTGTGATTTAAGTTTCCCCGGCTTTTATTATTATTTTATTTCAGTAAAACTAACTACGATTTAACATTTGAATTGAACGGAAACAAAATAAAGATAATTTAAAAAAGACAGCTCCAAAAATTAACACATTTTTATGGTTTTTTAAAAAGTAAAACTCCAAACTATTTCCTTGCTACTTAAATCGTCTATTGATCCAAGAGGCCGAGCTTTTGCTTCTCAAGCAGTTTGTAGGCAACAGCCAAATCCATCGGTCTCAGCAGCCTCATTACCGAGCGTATTACTTAGGATGCAGCAACAGAGGTGGACCGATATTACATCCACGAGAAATCGGAAACTACACACACGAACAATTAAGCCTTTTGCAAGAGTCGAACCTCAACCTCGATTTTGGAGTAGTAACTACTATTTTACTAAACTGGACGAAGCTATTTTAGGTTAAACAAATCCTGCAAAAGACAAATGTAAAGTATTCAAAAAAAGGGAGCTAAATTCTTAGTTTCCGTAAATATTAATCCTAGACATGTATTTCCAATTTCAATGATCCTTAAACTAGAGTAGAAAATTTTAAGAAAACAGTTTCAAAGCTGAGACTGGAAGGGTTTTAAAATTATGAAATCTAACATATTACATGTCTCATTACAGCAAAATTTTCAATCAGTAATGTAGTTATCTTACTTGGTTACAGCCGAAAACATCGCGGCAAAAAAAATCGCCGACGAAAACTTCGCGGAGAAAACATCGTGGGAGAAAATAAAGCATCGCAGTTCTAAACCATCGTGGTACAAAATATCGTCGTCGAAAATAAAGCAGCTCAAAAACTTCGCAGTTTAAAAACATCGGCGTCGAAAATATCGTGGTAAAAATAAAGTAACTGCGAATCATCGCATGATGATAACATCACAGACAAGCGTTTTTCAGGCTTTCAGAATTATAAATGGATATTTGCATAATGATTTGTGAGCGCAAGATGGAAAAAAGAATAATTTTCACTTTCATATTTTTTATTAACTAATAAATTTTTAAAAAAACGGAACAAGAAATTTAAACAAAACAAGAAATAATTTTCACTATAAGAGTATCAGATTAACAAAAGAGAAGGAGAAGAAAATAATCTCATAATTAACTTAGCAATTTTTTATAGATAAGGTCATGCAGTTACTTATCTTTCTTTTTCTATTCTTTTTTAGATTATACTTTTCATGAAAAATTACCCGTAAAACTTTATAAAAAATCATTTATTAATGACCTTTTTTAGTTAACTATATCAATTTAAAATTCTATTAAGTGCTATAAGTTGCATTAATTTTCTCTGCTTACGTTTCCATTTTACATTTTCAGCAAATATTTATTAGTTAATGAAAAATATGAAAGTAAATATTATCCTTCTTTTCATCTTGCGCTCACACATGATTATGCGAGTATCCTTTTACAATTATCAAAGCATGAAAAATGCATGTCTACAATGTTATCGTCATGTAATGATGTGTAGGTACTTTATTTTTTACCACGATATTTTCGATGCCGATGTTTTTAAGCTGCAAAGTTTTTGAACCGCTTTATTTCCGACGACGATATTTTGTACCATAATGTTTTAGACCTGAGATGATTTCTCTTTGCTTTATTTTCTCCCACGATGTTTTGTACCACGACGTTTTCGCCTTGCGTTGTTTTCTCCACGACGTTTTCGTCCGCGATGTTTTCGACGGACACTTCTTACTTTGTAGAGTCATTAGGTTATTTCGAAGCAGGAGATGCGAAAAATGAGCAATGCCCTCGCCGGCAATCGAGCCACGGACCTCTCGGTTACGCATCGAGCGCGCTGACCACTACACCACGAAGGCATGCGAAGAAGGCGGGAGAAATACCTTATATATCCCCCCTTTTAAAGGGCGACTGGAGATTAGGGACCCCAGTGGCCAAATCATTGTGGTGGAGAATCATCATCCACCACCTTTTAATTCGGGTACCACTTGTAGAGTCATTAGGTTATTTCGAAGCAGAAGATGTGAAAACTGAGCTATGCCCTGACCGGGAATCGAACCACTGACCTCTCGTTACGCGTCGAGCGTGCTGACCACTACACCACGAACTTATGCGAAGAAGGCGGGAGCAATACCTTATACCTTTATAAAGTTAATTATAGAGATTATATCTTTGTGTGTAAAATTCTGAAAGATATTTATGACTAATATTTTTTTCGGGCAGTTTGAAAATTTAAAAACGAACGATATTTTATTTAGTACCGAATAATTTACCTCGAAAGCATGAACGTTTTGTAATTTTTATTTAAATTTGTTGGAAAATTTTTTATCAGTAGTGATCACTGAAGTTTGGTTTAAGTCAGTAAATTCTTTTTCCAGTACTATTTTCGAAAATTTTGCAAGTAATATATATATCTATCTTTTTTAATTCAATTGGTTCAGGAATAATGAATGTTTTACTAACTGCTATTCCTTCCTCGGTAGGCACCGAAAAGATAATTAAATTTTAATTTAAAGAATTTAATAACACTAATAGAACTGTTTTCATAAAATTTTCAAATTTATTTTAGAAAATCTTTTAATTAGATTCGAGCTCTGATATCATTGTTTTATGAAATAGCTGTAGCTAAAATATGCATAAAGAGGTGTGGTCTGTACAAGAAATATTTTAATGCGAGTTGTATTAAAAACAGGAGCATTCTGTACTAAACATTTTTTTCCGCGGCTTATGCATGGTATCGAATCGAATGTATTTTTCGGGTGTGTTATAATTGCATTTTAGAAAGCTTGAATCATGGTGCGTTGCACACATTACCTATTATCTTAAAAATTAATTGCCCCTCAACTACCCTAATTTACATAGGAAATTATATTTTATACGACTGCCTTTACTTAAAATAGATATTTTTATGGACAAAATTAATATTTCTGTCCGTCAAATTAATAGTTAGATTTTAAAACCGAATTAATTTAACTTCGATTACTCTGACTTAGATAATTCAAAATTTTCAATCTGTTGAACTTTCCTATATATATATATATATATATATATATGCTAAAATTAATACCAACTTTTCTCATTGGTTCGAATATTCGCTTAGTCGGAATTTTTTTCAGCCTATTAATTTCAACTGCATAGTCTTCTTTAACAGCATGAAAGCATTTTCAGGACTTTTCCCGATATGGAACAACATGAAGCAAACAGTTTTCTCTCGAAAGATACAGGGGTTGGATAAAAATATCGAAACACCGAAATAAAAACATATTGATGTGACTAATACCGTGTAGGAGAACCGTTGTCATTCAAAACAGCTTGCAGTCTTCTCGGGATGGACAAATGTAGGTCTTGTATGCTTTACAAAAGAATCTTGTACTATTCTTCCTGGAAAACGTTGGCAAGTTTAGTTACCGATGGTGGCGGTGGATAGCACTCACGCAGATTGCTCTCCAAAACAGCCCACAAAGGTTCAATAATTTTGATATCTGGTGACTGTGGTGGCCATGGTAGACGTGAAAATTCACTTTCATGCTCAGAAAACTAGTCCTGGACGATGTGAACTGAGTGAACAAGGAGCTCTGTCGTCTTTTAATACGGCATCACCATTGGGAAATAAAATTTATATAACGGGATGAACGCGATCACCCAAAATGGTTCCATAATTCTTGGCAGTAATGTGACCTTGCACAGTAATGATGGATCCCATGGAATACCATGATATAGCTGTTCAAATCATGACCGAATCCCCGCCATGTTTCCCTCTCGTCCGTAGACAGTCTCTATCTTACGCATGGGACGTCGTTTGCCAGACATAAACTCCCCCAGAAGTTGGAAATATTGTGAAGCAAGACTCATCCGAGCAAATGACAGGCTTCCATTGCTCTATAGTCCAGGTTTTATGACTTTGGCACCACTTTCTCCTCTTACAGGCATTTTGATCACTGATGAGTGGCTTTTGAATTGCAGCTCGCCCAAAAATACCCTGCTTGTGGAGCTGCCTCCGTATTGTTTTGGTGCTGACAGGGTTTGCGAGGGCGAAATTCAGTTCAGCAATCACTTTTGCGGCTGTAGTCCTCTTATTTTTCCTCGAAATCCTCTTCAATGATCATCTGTCATGATCACTCAACGTACATTTTCACTTGCGTGGGGATTTAGCTGATGTGGTTTTTCCAGTTTTTCTGCATGAGTTACAGATCTTAGATACTGTGCCTCTTGAAACACTAACCACTTCAGCCAGCTTGGTTAGGGAAGCACCCACCATACGAGCCTCAACAATTTGCCTACGTTCGAATTCATTTATCTCCGACATGATGCACTCACAGCTGCACAGAACACTGTCTCGATAACGAATGTCACTTGCCGTATTGAGGAGAATTTACAGGTGGCATTAGTTGAGCAAACACATCAGCGCCACCAACAGCTTTTGTAAGAATAAACATTCCAATTCAAATGTGCATTTTACGAAATGCTTCCATATTTTTACCCAACACTGTACATGCGCCAACTTAGTACTTTTAACAAGAAAACATGCTTTCGTCATCAGATCCTTCCGACTCCGAAAATTTTCTAAATATAAGAAATATATCTCTTAGGTTAGTTATTTCAGTAAACAAGAAACGAAATGGAATGACCTACTTTAAACAAACCATTTGTCAGACCACTATAATAAAATAGGAGACTATTATACACCGTATCCACAAAAATCCTTACCCAGCCTTTGTTTTCGTAAATGTTGGTCATAACCTCGAGTTGGCAGATCGTGGCCTCGACAGGCAGAACATGCTCTGTCTTGCAATCTAAAAACCTCACTATAAATACTCGCGAACTAATTTGTATTCTGGAGAGAAAACATAAAAAAGATTTGACAGAACAGATCCAAAACATAAAAAAGCTGGTTAATTAATATAAGAAAACTTTACAAAATGTCATTTTTACATTCAGATCTGATATACACACCGTGTCAACAAAGTTCTTATCCATCCTTTATTTTCGCAACTTGTAGCCGTTTACATACACTTCCATACGCAAAAAGCTTTCAAATGGCGCAGAGCTTCCCGTTTAAATTTTAAAAAATCAGTCTGCAAAATTTATAAAATCTAACTTTTTTTACATTTCTCCGGACTCTATACTTATATCCAGAAAAATCTTATAATCGTAATTTTTAAGCCTAATTCCTGTAGGGCCAAAACTGACGGAGGTATTTAAAGTTGGAGATCATATTCAGGCGCTGTACAAAAATTAAAAAGCGAAACGTCTGCATATGTGCGTAACAAAAAGTAAGAAGAGTTCTAATGTTAGTAGATTAAATGAAGGGCATTTCTATACAGATTGCCGTGAAAAGCATTGATAAATGTTTTTCAAAAAAAAAAAGGTGTTATACACGAAATGTTATAGAATTTTTGTTGTAGAAAGCGCTGGCATTTTCAGTATTTGCACATAGCCAACTAGTTAACATTACTTGAATAAATTCAAAGTTGAAAATATTTCTAATTTAATGAATGTTTTGCATGATTATAGAATTATGATTATGATTCTAAAGTAATAAAACTTCGTGAGAATATTAATAATGTATTTTTAGAGTTTGAAACCTTTTAAATTACTTGTTTGAAAATTCTTTCGACATACCAATTATAACAAAATTATTAAGTAAAGAATACTAGTGAATACATACTAGTAAATCACACAATAAGTCACTGAAAGACATGCAAGGGACTAAAGTAACCATTAAATATTTCCAATTTATTTATTAAATGATTCCTCGAGGCAAACAGGAAAGAACGTCAAATTTTGAAATTAAATGTCTCGGTCAAATTTTGTCTTCCGGGAGTCAGACTTTTGTGCTTTATTTTTGTTATAATGAGTATACCATTTTCCTAAATATTAGTAAAAGGACCAGGAGACTGTATAAAACGTTAGATTTCATAATTTTTACAAAATTGATATTATTTTAATTTAAAAATAACAAAATATGATTAATAGCTTTATTAAAGCATTTTTACTGTGGTTACGCAAATAAAGGACGGATAAGAACTTTGTGGAGGTATATTCTCATCTTTTTATCACCTTAGTTTTAAAAAAGAGACGGAAAATTAGGGTCATCAAGATCAAATCTGCAGAATGAAATTTACCACATGATGGATTTTAATGATGCTGTATTATTAGGAGTAAGGTCATCAAGATCAAATCTGCAAAATGAATTTAACAGAAGATGGATTGTAAAAGTGCTGCATTATTAGGATTGCTGTAAAATTAAGGATGGTGTCTTCAGTAGTTCCATTCGTGATTAATACACGATGATCTTTTAAGTACTAAGAAACTATGAACTCAAGCCTCAGCCACGGCAAGAATTTTACAAAGCATCTAGAAATATCATATTTTCGATATTTTACGTTAGTGAATTTACTGTAGAGGAGGATAAAAGAAAAATGTGAGATAATACAAAACTATATTCATTTTAAACGTATGCTTTTATCATGATCTCTGATATGCCTTTGAATACAATCGTAGCCGTGAAGCTTCATAATCAAGTTCCGTTATGCCGTATCCAGTCACCGCGTTAATACTGAATCAATAACGGTAATGTGAAAGAATGCAAAACAATCTTCTGGTTCCCCTGCTTTCGTAATGATATTATGGACATAAATATTTGGCTCCGTTTAAAATGGCTTTCAGTTGGGAATCACAGCAGACCCCCGTATCACTATGCATGAGCTTTCAAAGACCATAAGAATACACAAACTTTTGTGGTCAAGCAAATGCGAATACTTACCTTTAGCAGCATCCTTCAAAGAAAGTGTATCTGTCCATCGAAAATTGACATAAGGAATTGTCTTCTCTTTTCGTACTGTCTAATCAACTCGCTGAGAACGAGGGGACAAGTCAACAATCGAAATAAAGATTTACCTGTGTAAAATGATTTTGTGCACTTTTGATGGAATTTTATGGTGCACTACTACTGTTCTCGCAAGGTAAATCAGCATCACCGCCTACCGTTACAACTAGAGCTCTACGAGATGCTGTCCGACTCCTGCAAGATGTCATATGGTTGAAGTTACCATTCACAAGCTTCAGAGGACTACGAAATTTGGCCTCATCTGCTGCATAGTACAGTCTTTACAGACCAGTACACTTTCTCGTCGTTGAAGGGCGATTCTGTGGGACAGGCCTTTGTCAACGAAGACGAGGTGAATGAATGGGTGGCAGATTCTTCGCTTCTAAAAGGAGGAATTCATTTTTACCAGGAAGGGATCCAAAATCAACCTGAATATTGGTAGAAGATCGTCAGCATCCGGATGATCAGCTTTTCGCTTCGTACAAAAATAAGCATTAAAAAATTTTCCGAAGGCGGCCATATTTTTCCTAACAAATACAACTGATTTAAGGAATTCGAGAAATGGTAATGAAGTGCACATTTTTGTGAAAGATGCGTTTCATTTCATTTTTTAATAATATAAAGTATCTAATTTTTTTCATTAAATTGCATCTATTAAAGTTATGCGCACAAAGCTCAAAGCCAGTAATAAGACTATTGATCCTTTTACAAGAATGCATTTTACAGGAATACATTCTTAACAGTGCATTTACGAGGCTTATATTTTGCGAAATTAAATCATTCTTTACATTATAATTTTGCTAAAAATAATAACTGTAATTTATCTGACTGAATTAGTTTGTTATCGTAAGCCTTATTCGAATTAAAAGCTACTAGCCTTTACGAAGTTGTCAGAAATTTAACTTAACTTGCAACAGCAGACATTGTATTTTTAATCCCATTTTTTATTTACAGTCAATCTAATCTAATCTTTGACTTTCATTACTTCATCTTTTCTTCATTTTATTTGCCGTGGAGAAATTCAGACTTCGCACAGGATTTTCGACGTCACCTATTATGGAGCCAAGTTCATCACGTCTGAATTCTTTGGCACTGTTTTACGGAGTTCAAACTTCTCTCTTAATTTAACACAAGATATTCTCGAAGCATTTAACTTTCACACTGTTATCTTAATGGGACTTAATAAAGTTTTATAGCAGTGTTGCGCTAAAATTCTAATGCATATAAGAATGTTATCCTAATGTTTGATACATACTTCTAAGGTAAAAGAATTTCTTTTACATCGCATAGTAGCGTTCCAATTTGTTTTTGGCTTCAGTTTTTCACCATTCCTTTTCTACTACATCTTTTGAAAGAAATACTTTTAGAGGTCGTTTTCTCAATTTATTCTTATTCACTAAGTTCAATTCAATTAGCATTTTGTAGTTTGTTCTTTCAGTTTAGCTCAATGCTTCTACTGAGAAAGAAATTATGAAAAATCATTCGGTAAAAATTTCTTACTGTTACAATGAATTTCACTTCGTTGGAAGTTCCATGAAGCTTGCTTATTTTTGCCAGCTCCCTACAGACAAAACACTAAGGGCTACTTAATGAAGCATTGTTTTTGATATAACTTAGCGAGTACCTCATTTCAGCTATATACTTAAACTCGTACATCTCTAAAATCTTCCTTCAGACAAGTCTTTTTCCTCCTTTTATTGAGAAAAGAATGAGACCTTATGGAATTTCCAGAAGCTCCCTTACTATCAATAGCATATGGAAAATAAGAGGTAGACGACCCACTTTACGACGAACTTGTAAAGTATATATACCACGAGATCTTCGAGACCTGGACACTTTGCGTTTACCAGCGACTTACGAAGAGGATCATTTTCTTGTGCAAAAACTTAAAACATTCACGAAGCACAAATTGCATCATTTTATATTAGTTGTAGTCATCGCCTGTTACTTGTATGCTGGAGCGTTGCTCTTTCAGTTCTTGGATACCAAATGCGAAGTCAAAACTTCTGAAATAAATGTTAGCGCCCACAGGGAAATACTTTTAAGGCAGATATATAATGTATCTGTTGCAATGATAGAAGAAGAAAGCGACTGGATGAAAACTCTGAAAACAGCCATAGAGCTACATGAATCCAGAGTCCTGCGGTACAGCAGTGAAAAAAGTGTTGTTGAAGAAGCAGGGACTCGTAGAATATTGAGCGTACGAACATGTATATTCTTCTGTTTTACTGTAATTACTACCATAGGTAAGTGACAATTTATTTTATTTAATTAATGAAAGAATGTGAGTTACTTTCCGGAGTAATATTTCTAATGTTTACTCACAGAAAATATATTACTTTTACTTGTTACATAGAAACATAAGAAGTGACAGATCAAATCTAATATAAGATGACTTTTAATTTTTCCTGTGAATGTAAACATAAAATCTCCAACTTTAGAAAAGCAAACATATTATTTAGAACTATATAATATGTGATTTTTCTATGAATGTAATACACTTGAGGTGTTTTATCGCATGGGGTGCATGCCTACAAATTTAATACCGAGAAAAAAAGTGTTAACCGTTTTTTTAACTAAATGATGTAGTAAAATCCTTTCTAACTATTTCAATCTATGCCTATGCATTGAATCATCACTTTCAGTGTCATAAATTTAAAAGAAAATAAGATGCGTGCATCATTATCCTCTTATTTCTGCCCATGCCCAACCATAAAAGAACTATGCATGCTGTAGAGCTGCCATGGCAAAACTGCTACTCAAGAGATGTTTGAGGCCTAATGTCAGGATCCGGCGATTTCCGGACGTACGTCCAGAAATATGCGCCTAGCCGGCGCTCCCCACCTCTCTCCCATAGACACCAACACACATTCCCAAGAAGGAGAAGCTACAAAAGTAGATATGTTAGGCGGGCAGAGCAGCCGAAAAGAGGACAAACTTTGATCAACTTTGTGTAGGGTTTTCCGGTGTTTCGTATGGGTTAATTAAGATATAACCCCCTAAATGACGTCTATCACACCTAATTAGATTGTATTCGATTTACTATATTATGGCAAAGCACATTAGAACTATCTGCCCAAATGGAAGGGTGCCTTCGCAGAGGTTTTTCTAAGGAAATCTGACTACTATTCACGTTACGCGTGAAGAAAACTACGAAAACGCCCATGCAGTGAACCCATTCGAAGGGACTTTAAACTCACATTGAACTATAAATGCTCAATAATTTTATCCGTTCCGATGTTGGTTGACAGATTCTTAAAAAGAAAGCAGAATTTATTAAATAAATTTGAAACTGTATTCTATAAAGTAAATATTGTAGAGGCATTTGGTCATTTGGAAGCAGGAGAGATGAAAAACGAGCAATGCCCTTACCGACACTCGAACTACGGAACTCTTGAATACGCGTCAAGCCTGCTGACCATTACACCACGAAGGCAACCTAAGAAGGCAGGAGAAAGGCCTTATACCCACCTTTTACGGGAACTGGGGATCAGGGGACCCAGTCGCCAAATCTTGGTGGTGGAGAATCAGCATCCACTACTTTCTTTAGTTCAGGCGCCACTGTAGAGACATTAGGTTATTTAGAATCAGGAGAGATGATAAACGAGCAATACCCTCTCCGCGACTCAAATCACGGACCTCTCGAATACGCGCCAAGCGTGCTGACCATTACACCGCGAAAGCATGCAAAGAAGGCGGGAGAAATACCTTATAATATTAATACAATTTTTTCTTACTCTAAGAAGGGAGAAAAAGATCCCTGTTCTCCAAATTTTGAAGAGCCAATAGGAAATAATGCTCTCGTCTAGCCACTTATTCAGAGAAACTTATTTGTCTAGCCATACAGTTCTTCAGAGACTGATGATATCCCTCATCAGTCTCGTTGGAAGACGATATTGTGCTACACAAAATTCAACTTCTGTTACATATACGACTGTCCTTTAAATGTTTGTTATGTTATTTCTTTTTTGAACCGAAAAAAATTACCGTTATTTCCATTATGTGAGTACAGACATAAGACAGGACAGGTATAAGCATACGGGACTCCAGGACTTTACCGTATGGTGATACAGGTACTATTCCGTGATGCTACGGATCCAGTGAAGATCCTGCAGAAACTCGTGCAAACTTTCCAAAACCTTTTCATGCAGTTATTATTTTAAAGAATTTTTTATGTTAATATAAAGATCTTTTTCATAACAGTCATTACTCGAAAATATCTTGCCCTTGTTCCGAAAGGTATTTTATAATATTGTTGATTTTGCGAGGAAATTTTGGATTATTTGTTATAATCTTCGAAACTCGAGTTCGTTTATAGTTGATCTAACGCTGTGATGTGTTTGTCTTATTGGCTATGAGAAAAGGTAGTGTTCTGAACCTACTCTTTCGCAGCAGACACAGTTGTCTAAAGAAGAGATATTTCTCTCGTAGCAGGAAGGATTCATGTCCAGATATGAATTGATTTAAACGAAGGCTATTGAGACATATTTTCCTGTTTTTACGTTGATTAGTTCATGTATTCTCCTGCCTTGGAGAATAGTGTCCCATTCGTTCTCCTAGATTTGATTTATTTTCTGGTTTGTTTCAGTTTTAGAAATGACTTAGGCCATTTTAAGTTCACAATCTTCGGAATAAAGAAAAGTAGTAAAATCTTTACCAAGGAAGTAGACGTCTTCGTTTTCTTTATTTCCAGCTTTCATCACACCAAGCAAAATTTTAATTTGGCTGCTTTCTTGGAGGAGATGAAATATTTTTTGTGCTATTGGATAAAGATGTTTGAATTTCACTAATGGATGTAGCGAAGAAGGAGAATCTGATTAAATTGTGAGCTGACTGCGTGTATTATTCATTAATTCCAATTTCTACTGCCTTTATAATTGCTAAAATTTCCGCTTGAAAAACTGTATTTTCTTGACACAGGCGTCTTTTCCACGATATTTTTAGATTTTTCACTTTTATGAAAATTACGGGTTGATCCCACATTTCTTCTATTTTGCATCCATCTGTAAATGCTATTGGCTATTTATATGTTCTTTAAAGTAAATTTTGATCCTGAGAGAATTTTCAGGATGTCGAGAATATGGAGTGGTTGGCAATTCAAAGTTATTCGGATCGTAAGTTGGTCCGTGAGAGAAAGTTTCATTCCTAAGTTATAATATTTTGGTTTTAAACACTTCCGACTCCGATAGAAGATAAAAAGGAGGTATTCTGGAGAATACGCACAGTGCAGCGTTAGAAGTGGTGCGGTAAGATTTGTTATGTTGAGGAGAAATGATCGCTGTATGCAACGAAACTGTTTGCTGTTTAGAGGAATAGCCTAGATAGCAGCACTGTAATTGATAATTTTCTTTATTACAGTACTGAACAGTAACTTTTGGATATGAGGATTTAAGCTCCAAACATATCCCCTCATTCTTCTCATGCAGATGGTTATTTTTGTAGTCTATATTCAAATATCTTGAGGGTGCACTATCCAGGTGGATCAAAGTAGGCAAGCAGAAGATCTGCGAAATCATTTTTCACTTCCAATCGGTCATTTACTGCGCATAGAAGCTGATAAATAAGTGGCGCTCAATAAAAATATATCCTCAGCACATATTAAGAACGAGGGAGAGAGAGATCTCTTTCTACTCTCTCTTTGTGTTCGTTGTATTCCTTGGAACATAAAATGAAGCCCCCAAACAGTTAGTCGGTACAACACGTTAACATTAAATCGAATACAAAGTACGTTACTTTCCGTATTTAAGTGTCGTAGAAATCCATGCAAAAAGTAAAAGTGGAAAATTAGATTAAACGCATATATCATTTAAACGCATATTTATTTCAACAGCTGCAATAGGATGGTTGATAAATTCAATATTTCACATCAGATGAAGCCTGACTGTCGTTTATCAGGGCCCGTCAATTAGACAATGGACAAATGAAATTTCTCAGATATTCCTTTAAGAAAGAACTCGAAGCATGATGTGCTATGTCTGCTCGGCGGGTTGCAAGGCATATCTTCTGTAAGACGACTATCAATAGATGCGTAATTTTCATTATAACAAAATTTTACCCATGAAAATTCTTGAAAATTGAAAATGGGGCCCATTTCAAAAATTTGAGATTACTTGTCATATTATAAGGTATTTCTCCCGCCTTCTTCGCATGCCTTCGTGGTGTAATGGTCAGTACGCTCGACGCGTAACCGAGGGATCCGTGGTAAGTTTCCTGGCGAAGGCGTTGCTCATTTTTCATCACTCCTACTTCCGAAACAACCTAATGTCTCTACAATATGTCCAGAGGATAGCTAGTCAAACTCGTAAAACGGTGTTAAGCAGAAGAATTATCAGCAAATATTTTGGTCTATACATTCCCCATTTCCATACGTGTCTCTGAAAGAAAATGTGTTTAACCTTCGAGTTCTTCAGTTAATACAGCATTTCTAACGCTATCGACAGCAGTGATGACACAGTGTTTAACAGAGTTTCCAAAACAAGCTGACATTTGTTCAGAATATTTTGAGGTCTAAAGAAGGCATTTTCAACGTTCCTTTAATGTAAATATATGCTATAAAACATGCCTTCTAACATGCGTTTCGTATTTCATATCGCAGTACATTTATCGGCTCGCGCAATCCTTAAATCTCAGCGTAGCATAGTCTAGTGATTCGTGCAGTCAAGGACTTCGCTACTGAGGTAAAATCATTAGGCATCAGAAAACAGCTATTTTTTAATGATTCATATTGTACTTCGCTTTTGTGAAACATTACTTAAATCACTTTCTTGTAAGTTCTATATATGTATATTTACGTATCCTGTTGGTTAATAAAACAATGGTCTAAAAGTAAGATTTTCTCTGATTTTCCCTGCGTTTAATACTATAATTGCATTTAATAGTTTACTTAAATACACAGTTTGAAAACTGTGTAGTTAAATAGAAATGAAATAGAAGCTCATATATAATATAATCAAATAGATTGAAGGTATGTCACATATACACTATGATCAATATCTTTGTTCATGGAAAAATAAAAAGGGAAACAATCTTCATTATTTCATCGAGGATTACAAATGTCAGCATCGTTTTAATAAATTATTAACGCCAAGTTCCTCAAAGGTTTTCTGACTTTAGGGAACGGCTTACGCGCTGTACTTTGAAGCGGAAACTAGTTTTTTATTCATGCCGTACGTGGAAAAACCGCAAAAACTCCCATACTGATTATGTTATAATTTATTAAGTCTGTTTGCTAACAAGAGGAAAATGTTCATGGCAAGCATGCACAAAAGTGGCTTTAGACGAAAAGTTTCTTAAAGAAACTACCTTTCCTGACTAACATAAATAAAAATTACTGAATATAAATTATTAAGTAACTTTGCTTTTTGACTAATAATCTATGCTCGCCCTTCAAGCAACATTTTTAAGTTTTAATTTCTCAGGAAGTTAAGCTATCCCATAAGATTTAAGGTAAAAAGAATGCAGCCAACTCTTTTTGCATACTAAAATGAAAACAAACGCAATAGGTATCTCATTTTCTCTTATATTCATCGGTTGCTGATGCAGATGATACCGAAGCATTTCATGCCATGCATTTCTGATGATGCCAGAATCAGGCTTTTGAGGAAACCAACGAATAAAATCATATGTTGATGACGATAGAAGTGACATACATTTTACAATTTATATATATAATGCTTTAAATGTAGAATGACGACATAGATGGCATATATTTGAAAATATATATATACAAGTGTCTGTGTAATAATGAATTAAGCAACGCTAACCTGGAACAAAAACTACGCCTTGGCTTGTTTAGTACATTAGTACTTCTTGCATTTTTGTAATTAATTTATAAAAATGTAAGAAAAATGTAAAGAATTTAATGCCTTAGTACATTAGTACTTCTTACATTTTTGTAATTAATTTAGACGGAGAAGAAAGTAGTAGCGGTAGCAAGCTGGAAAGGTAGAGAGAAGACATGCGGTCTTTTCAAGTGAGGGTTTGCTTAAACTGATTCGTTTATAGTTTCACTTCCTTTTGATTGGTTGTTTTAGTTTCAGTTCTCAAACTTTTAAATATTATTGGCTTATGTAAGTTTCTTCGTCATTAACGTAGTTTTGATACTTCGTCTTTCATTTATAATTCATCATTGTAAGAGGGATTAATTTTAAAATGACAAAGCTTAGAGAGATTTATCATAAGCAGTTATTGCTTTTAGGATTAAAAACTTAAATAACCAAATTAAAAGGAAAAGGATACCTTGTATGCAAATGTTGAAAAGTAATACAGTTAATTCTAACATAATTCTTAATTAATTAAACGTGAAGTTATGTTTATAAGATATCAGTGACAAATTGCAGTCTGCTGTGTTTAGAAAAAGAAGATATATGTAAGTCAGCAAATTATAATGAAACAGAAGTATAAATAATTTTTTTCATAACTTCGCACTTTTAACTATCGATTAATTCAAGAACAGCTTATATGTAATACCGACTAGCTTTTCTTTATCAAATGAGCTCATAATTGCAAAAAATCGCAGGATATCAAAACTCTAATTCAGATGTTCTCAAACTTTTTTGTCATGTAGACCACTTGCTAATTTCTAATTTAACTGCTTTTCGTCGACCCCTTCCTAGGAATCATTACAAAATCAGTCAGACAGTGTAATATTTATACTAGAGCCTTCCAAAACAAGGTAAACTGAAAGTAAAACACTCAGGTGAAAGCAAAATGCACGGAAATGTCACGTGACAAATACAAAATTTACCTGGCAAGGTGAAAGTGTACCTGACAGTGAAAGCTACCAGGTGTAATTTAACATTAGTTGAGTGGTTTTGAAACTCTACCCTAATACTTTTCAAAAATTCAACTTCAAATGTGTTTTGACAGCTGCCACAGAGCTACTTACTTTGATAAGGTAAACTATAGAGTGGAGAATTTTAAAACAAAAAAAAAACTTGTAAAGTTCTTTTTCATATGCCTTTATTATCAAAACGACACAAAAGGCAAATTTAATAATATTCTTACATAAAATATTTACAAACAAAATCAGTGTTTTTAATGGGAGGATGAGCCTGATGCTTTAACAGCAAATTTTTATTATTTGCTTCAAATTAGTCAAGCTTAATCTTAAATCTTCATTTTCAGTTATTTCCAATCTGTTTCTTTCTTCTTTTTTTTTTCGTTGAAACCCCTTTCTATGAGGTATGAAGATGGAAAAGCTATCAAAACATTTCCTGCGATAGTCTATAATGTAAGATAAGTAACAGGCATGTCTCCATGAAACCAGACTTGCTAAACTGCGCATTAAGTTCTTCGTTAGTGCTTATTCTAGTCATTTCCTTTTGTAACATGACATCCGATTGTTCAGTTTCACCGCTTGGATTGATAATCCACTATGGTATTTCCATATTTAAAACATCTCCAAGCCTGGTTTTAGAGTCTGTGTGAAGGGCATTTAAATGTTGAATATAGGCCGAAACGTCATCATTCTGGCAGTTTGTCTGTGACAGGCTAGGAAATTAGTAAAATTCTTGCCGTCCAATGTTTTGTTTCATTAAGTTAATACAGGCAAGAAAAGTTGCAAAGATGAATTTGGTTTTTATTAAATTTATATTGTCACCTTGTAAGTGCAAGTTAACCTCATTAAATTCAGTAAAAAAATATGTTAAAGAAGCAATTTCTGGTTTCTATTTGATTAAATTAATTTTTTAATGTGATCTTTACCATCCAAAAACCCTTAAAACAGTCTCAAAAAAGAACTTTTCAAGCATAAGCCTTTTTACAGTCAGCGTACTTCAATGTGAAGAAGTAATCGATGAACGTTTTCGTCATTTTCTTCGCACAGCTGCTTACATAACCTAGAATCCAATGCATTGCTCTGAATTTTGTTTACTACATTTAGGACGAATTGAAGAGATTGATGCAGTCTGCCGCTCCAATTTTTAGTAACTGAATGTGATCTGCTGCTACTGATATTATATTTGAAAAAAAATATATCGCTTTTTCCATTAAATAGTGTCTTAAAACGTTGAATATTGATTCGCCTTTAGTGTCTGTTTTCAAAGTTCTCTCGAAGAGCTGTTCTTCATGGGTGTCTTGGTCCGTAACTTAATGAACCCATGCCAATAATATTACTTCATTACCAGATAACGTTGACTCTCCAACCGAATGGAGAGCTGTCTCATTAGCTTTCAGCATCATCACTCATTTCATCAGTCTCTGAACTATGTTGTTACTCAAAGGAATCCTTTTGAGCATATCACATGCAGGTCTGTGTAGAGCAGTTTTTAAAACCTCTTCAATGGCTGGCAAAATTAGCTGTTCTCAGATAGTATGAGGTTTTCCTGATTTTGCTATAAGAAGAGACATGTTGTAAGACACCTGCTAATCATCATCGTTACCTTTTGACTTCGAATCGAACATACTGTTCACAATGGGTACCTTTTGAAATTTACTTTTAGTGCTTGAAAGTAATTCAAATCTTTACCTGTTTTATCAGGGTTGATACCTTCCCAGATGATTCTCCAACTTGGATAGTTTTTCTACAGCTTTGCTTGAAAAGCATTGTTGCATGAAAGGCACATGGGCAGGTGCATGTCCGACAATGATGAAATGAAATCGAAATCATCATACTCAACGCTATACTTCCTACCTTTTTTTTAGATTCAGCCCTGTTTAGTAGCACTTATTTCTGTGGACAAACCTTAAGCTACTTAACCCATATTTTACCATTGTCCCATGTACAGTACAGTACATATTTAATGGCTGTACAAAAAAGTAATAATTTTTAAACTATTTCTTTCACATTGTATTATTGCTAGAAAGCTTCTTGTTATATTAGCTATTTTCTTTTAAATTTTTACTTTTACAGATCGTTTTTTTAAAAAACATACAAAAAAGACTAATTGGGATTTTATGCGCTTTATTTTTTGAACGCATAAAAAAAGGTGGGAAAAGGGCTGCAATAAAAAGTGCTAATTTATTTTAAATAAAATAGGTCTCCATTAATGTGAATGGCAAACAAATCCGAAAGAAAAATATATTATAGATTCTTATTTTGCTTTCTTTTTTAGAGCGACCTATATATAGCGCAATGGTAAAATCCGCTATTATATGACTCTAAAATATAACACCACTTGGGAGTGAAACGGTTATGTCCGTTTCATCCACTCGCTGTAAAATGTAGTGATCAAGTATTTTTTGTCCTGCGCCCCCTTTTGTAAAGAGTTATATTTAGTATCTAAAAGCCGTTTCACACGTTTTATTTGTATGAAAGAAATTTACTTTTGTGAATGTTTATTTTGTAAGGTATTATTTGTAAGTTGTAAGGTATTTGTAAGGTTTTATTTTCCGCATCCAAAATGAGTTGAAGATTTCTAACAGCTGAAAAAGCTTTACAATATCTTATGACATTAGATGATGAAGATACTGAGCCGGAAATGGTAATAATACCACCTGATCCAGATGCACTCGGTGACAATGAAGAAATAGACCATGACTGCCCTAAGACTAGACACAGCCAGGCTATTTGTGACGAAAACGTAGCAGTAACTATAGAAACAACAAGAACTGTGGAAATTTTAGTAGGAAATGAAGATGATGAAATATGTGTGCCAAACCCTGATTGTAAAAATTGTGTTCCTAAATATTCACGTGCTTCAGAAATATTTTCTCAAGATTCTAATCAGTCTATAACAGATTTTGTTTCTGGAAAATCTCCTACAGAACTCTTTGAGTGCATCGTTGAAAAAATTATACACATATCTGTTTTTGAGAGTAACAGATACGCTGGACAGAAAAATAATCATAATTTTTCATTGGCAAAAGAAGAACTCAAACAATTCTTAGGCATACTTTTTTATAGTGGCTACCACATTTTGCTGCATGAAAAAATATGTACTGGGAAAATGTGCCAGATACAAGAACTATACTAGTTAGTCGAGCAATGCCACGAAATAGATATTTTGAAATCAAGCGGTACATTCACTTCAATAACAATAGCACTATTGCTTCGGACCGCTATTACAAAGTACGTCCAATTTATGATTTACTGAATATACATTACAACAATTAGGTTTATTTTGGGAACATCTAAGCAGTGATGAAAGAATGGTGCGCTAATTCGGTCGACATAGTTGTAAAATGTATATGAAAGGAAAACCAGTAAAACTTGGATACAAACTGTGGGTATTAGCTTCTTATGATGGTTATCGCTTCCATATTATTCCTTATAAAGAGGCACAAAGAAATGTAAAAGAATCTGCATCTCAGAATGTGTCATAAAAGAAATGTAGTGCATCGGATAGCACAACAATGCGCAGAAAAATGTCGAATGACAATGAAAAGCGAATCAAAAGTGAGAATAAAAAAAAACATCGGAAGCTCAAAAACGGAGAGAGCCTCTATCAAATACTGTAGTAGAAGGTTTGCTATCAATTGTGAAAAATCCAGCGCGGCATAAAATTTACATGGACAATGTTTTTACATCTTTTTTTTTTATATACTTTTTGTTAAGTTGAAAGAAACTAATTTTTTGCTACTGGAACTGTAAGGGAAAACAAAATGGCCAATTGTCCACTGAAATCAAAGCTATGAAGAAGATGGAACGGGGCACAAATGATCAGAAATTCGATTCAGATAACGAAATCGCAGCGGTTCGCTGGAACTATAATAGGGTAGTATCAGTGCTTACAAATTTTGAGGATACAGGATGCAGGTCAAATGTAGAAAGACGAGTAAATGGCGGAAGGTAGAAAGTTGATATTCCGGCATGTATTACTACTTAGAATAAGTATAAGAATGGTGTAGATCTGTCTGACAGCTATATGGACACATGCTTTCCCTCTATACAAGGTAAAATGTGGTATTGGCCACTATTCCTAAATGCTTTTGAAACTGCACTAGTTGAGTCAGCTCTTGATCTACTAGAATATCGACGGGCTATAATAGCCAGTTATCTGGGATTATCAATACCGTAGAACATTCAAGGCAGAAAATTAGGTACGCAGCAGAGAAATCCGGACTTCTTGAAAATGCAAACTGATCACGTGATTGTTAAAAACCCTGATAGACGTTTGCGTCGTTGCCAATTAAAAAGTTGTACTAGGAAACCGACAACTTCTAAAAAATGCAATATTGGCTTATATTCGAGTTGTTTTTTACCATTCCATTCAAAAGAGAGTGCTTGAAAGAAACTAATGCCTTGTAACTTCATAGCAATGGTTTTGACCATCGTCCTATATATAGGACAGCCTGTAACCGTAAAGAAGATAAAAGTTTCTCATATCTCAAGCCGCGCTTTCGAGACATGAAAAACGCGAGTTGAATTTCATCAATTGGCCCGGTAGAACGGTAGATATAGAGCTGTCCCATTTTTTTGCGCAGTGTACATGCTTACACAAGTTTATGAAATAGGCTTAATTAATATACAATTAGTTAATTTATATGCCTATTATATAAGTAAGTGTTATCTAAGTACATTGGTAAATTCTGTGTTAGGTGCTAATGCACCTAACACAGCATTTAGGCATTTAAGGAATGCCTAAATTTTGGTGATAATCTACTGAAATAGGACCAGTCTTGTGGAAATATATTTACACCTCATGCAACCCATTTTTTTTTTCGTTTACATTAACCTATTCCAAGTAGACGTAGACTCCTGGAGGGTCCATACAGATCACTTTGGGTATCTACTATAATTTAACCATAAAATAAGAAAACACTCCATACACTTGAACAGGCACATTTCAACTAGTGATGAACTGTTAAAAGGAGCTAGAAATAGGTTGCTAATTAAAACGGTAGAGTTATGCGCTTACAAGAAATTTCTTTCCTAAGCTAAATTAGTTTATCGCTACCGTTTCTAATTGTTGTTTTCACACATGCAATAATCATATTTCTTTATTATTTAGGTTATGGAAATATCTCACCCTGTACGGATACTTTTAGAGCGGTTACAACGCTTTATGCAGTGTTTGGTGTACCTTTGATGATATTAGTTTTGGCTGATTTGGGGAAGTTGTTCACTAAAGGTATTAAGTTCATCGTACGTCATTTACAGAGATTTTACCAAACTGGTACTTTCAGTCAATCAAATCGATCTGATATAACGGAAGACAAGCCTTTACAAGTACGTATACCACTTTTCATATTTAATGTTTATCTGTTACTGATATTTTAATTAATTCTTTAAATATATTCCGAATTAATTTTGCAATGCAAGTAGCTCATAAGTAAAGGAGGGTAACTTAAAATATAACATTTTTACAAAAATTTGATTAGATTATTATTTTCTAAATTTTCCAATATTTTAAACAAAGTTTGTCTACCTTCATATATTTAATCTCCTAAGATTACATACTAGAACAGTGATTTTGAGTTTATAACAGTTTTTCAAGCTTTCCAAGAATTAAGGGGGAGAAATTTTTCTTTTTCTACATGAAACCAAACAATAGAAAATTATCATTTCCTTATGGGAAATTTATGTTACTACTTTATTGAACAAAATACTAACAAGTAGTCATAAAACATTAGTCAATATTTTATTGCAATTAAATCACATATCGTTATAGCGATGTACGTACTGGGGTTGGGCAATGAAACTCAAACACCTGCATTTTGTCGTGTTTATCATTATTAATGCATCGTTAATATAGCGCAGACTCTCTTTTAAGTGGAGTGCAGCACTTCTTCTTGGAAATGACCGATACAAATCTTGTGTAATTGTTGAAAATATTTTAGACATTTCTCTTACAAAAATGTGCCTACTTAACTTCATAATGGAGGAGAAGAAAAATAATTTTCAACTCGATCTTTTATCATAGTTAGACGGCTTCAGTGGTGTCGAGATCAGGGGACTGTGCAAGACTATCATGTTCTGCCACTACTTTTACGATGTGAACTGGCGCATTGTAATCCTGATTCACGGCACGTTCTTGAAGACGCATTGTTTGAAAAACTCGGTGAACTTTGTCTTTTAGAATGCATTAGTAATCCTTGACAGTAATGTTAAAGTCAAGACTAATCAGTATTCCTAGAGTCTTCCACGATACTGAGGCCCACATCATCATCAATTTACCTCCATGTTTTAATCTGGGCACCAGATAGTCAGATCAACGATTCTGAATGAATTCTTTATTAATAAACTCTCCCAGAGGTCTGAAAGACCATGAATATGTACTTATACGGTGCATTATGTTTAGTTATACAGTCGTTGAATAATAAACATTATATATTGCGTTCGGACCAAGTTTTGCACTCGTGGTATCCCCAAAATCAATGTTTAGCATGATTGCTATTTACCAAAGGCTTTGCTCTTACCAAAGACTTCAGCTGAAGGCCCTATATATTAATTCCGTGAAGCTCTCCAGGGACAGTTTTTATAGAAAAGGTAAATTGAAGAGAATGTTGAATTTTGCCATAATTTTTATTTATTTTTTTTTTATTTTTATTTTTAGAGGCAATTATTTTAAACATCCCTTTTCAGAAAGCTTCTTCTTCTTTTATCATTTACTCCAACTGTAAGAGGTTCATCATTTTCTAGATATACAAATGTTACCGTTAATATTGTCGCCCTCTATGCATTAAAAACCTATTGTTTTCCTAATAGACACAGCAGTTCTGTAAGGAATAGTGATTTGTTCTCTTCCGAACCTTGACATACCTTCCATTTATGCCCTATGATTATCAATAGTTGGGCTCATTACCGTCGATACTGCTGAAAAATCAAATTTCATACTCTGATGCTGTTCATGATATTCAAAACCATGCACAGTTAAGAACTTGAACTGCAGACGATGACTTGAAATTCCAGATTCTACAGTCAGCAAATATTTCAGTAGAAAAAGAGAGAAGAAAAGGGGAATAGAATTCGAAACGTCATAGTAAAATACGAAGATTTGAAAACATTACAGAAATACTGATAAAGCTTAGAGGATTTAAAAGCTTATACAAACATACCCTATACTTCTGTAATCGCGATATTATAAGAGCAATGAAACACTTTTTGTTTCTGACTTGGGACTTCTAATATTGCTTAATTTGTAGTTCGGTTTATTCATCCAATGTGTTTCCATCTCAGTGTTAATTTGATCTGTTTGTCAGAAGTTTTAACATACACATTTTATATCTTTATTTTAACTAATGACAGAACTTGACCGCTTTGATAATAATCAGTAAATCATTGCCGTCATACTAGGAAGGTTTTGAAAGCAAATCCATGCATATTACTAATCTTCTTCAACACATAAATTTTATAGATCTGAGATATCTTGTAATTGTTTTGTTTAATAATTTGATGTCCTGAATTTTAGCTTCTTCTGTCCTTGTCTCCCCACCACCACCAACAACAACAACGCTGTTTTAACAACTACCCCGTTTTATTACTGCTTTATTTGCAATGAAGATGTTTTAACCAAGTGGTTCTCAGGCAGTTGCAGTTTGGTACTAGGTTTAGCGTTAATTATATCGACCAGCGAAAGATTTTGGAGCTTGTCAGTTTAGTTTCCTAAACACTTTTCATGAATAAATATTTGATAATACATGTATATAATAATATGAGTAATTCAAAATCCTGGGTAAAAATTTAAAATAAATGCACAAATTTACTGAAAATAGCAGATTTCTTTGTTTTCTCACCATATTTATTGGCAAAACTATTACTCCAGAGCAAATGTCCGGCTATTGAATAAAAGTATATATTTATGAAACTGCATTTCTGATTTGAATGTGAATAAAAGGAAACGCAGAACCGCTTGCAACTTTCTGAGCTGTCTTTCTCTCGCTACCACTTGAATTCGTACCATAATTAATAGATTAAAGGACGAAAAATGTCACTAACTCGACTTAAACCTTTAAAACCTTTAACCTTTTATAATAAAAGAAATGTTTTTGTCATACGTAGTTAGTATGCATGGTTATATTGTACGCCGTTTACTTGGAAGATAGTTTCGAATGAGATATTGCTATTTTAGTTTTCATCGTAGCCATGATTATTTAGGCGTAAGATATGTAGTTATTTCGAATTAAATCATATTTGGAAAATTTTTAAGCAAACTAGAAGAAAGTTATTTAACTAGAAGCAAATAAATTAGCAAATGATTTATTCGATTTTTGGTAGAAAATTAATTGCTTAAATTTTGTGTCTTTCTGGAAATACATTAGAACTGAAAAAATTAAGACCCAGATATTCAGAACTCGAGTTATTTGAATCTCTTGTTCTTCTTCCTGTAACAAGCTTGTTGACTTGGTGATTTTATATTTTTTATTGATTTGTATGACATTTTCATTAATATATATACATATCTTATAAATGAACAACAAAAATTTAATAATATGCATTATGCTGTTAATTTTATTTTTCTAAATAAATAAAATACGGTCTAATTTACTTGAATAGAAGCAGAATATGCGAGTTAAAAAGCGTAAAAAGCGTTGGTGAGCAGTTGCTAAGCACGGATCACAAACGACTATATAGCGCGTAAAGAAATGTGGCTGGATGCCAAGTGAAACAAAATAAGGCTATAAAAATAAAGATAATTTACGATACTCTGAAATTCAGAAGGCTCTGAAAAGTGCTCAATGAACAAAGTGGTCATTTTTTGCTGAGTTAAAGGGGGTGGGGAAATGCAATTACTGTAGGTTGGCATTCTGGCGTAAGATGTTAGTACGAGATATGGCCACCATGGAGGGCGATGCAAGATTCCACACGTCGTGTCATGTCAATATTATACAGCAGCTTTTGGGGTAATTTACCCCATTTCTCTGTCAGCGAACGAATGAGAGTGTCCTTGTTTATTGGAGGGCATTGTCGACGAACAAGAATCCTCCCCAAAGCATCACAAACATTTTAAATGAGAATAAGGTCTGAAGAAAGTGCTGGCCATACAAGATATTGAATATCCTCGCTCTCTACACACTCCTGGACAGAAAATTTTCAATGACATGTGCGCGGTCGTCCATGAAAGCAAATTTATCACCAACAGCACCACAGAACATGCGAACATGAACACCAATAATGTATCGTTGGCCAGTCATAATCCCAGTTGAAAGCACGTAGAGCGACATACGGCCGTTGATAATGATCAAATCCCAAACCATGATACTACGCGTAGGATATCGGTCCCTTTCCTGTATGTTTCCAGGACTGTATGCAGCACAACTCTCACTCCAGATCAACTGACGACTGCACTATTTACCAGTGAGTATTTAGATACCCATTCAAATGTCGACATCCTCAGTACTGATATACGCCACGCCCTCTGCCGATAAATATCGTATAGGAAGCAAAATTGACATTAGTCGCATGCAAGATGCCACGAAGTACAATGTTACCTGATTTCAAGAAAGGTGTAATCGTCGCATATTACAGGAATGGCCGATCTTTATAGGCATATCTAGTGAGCTACATTACCTAAATTTGACAGTGGCCTACGTGATTCAGAAGTGGAAGCTGAGCGGTGATTGTCGGAATGTGCCCCGAGTCGACAGACCCACGAAACTGAGAAACAGAGATGGACAGATGCTACCCAGAGAAATTCGGAATAACCGCATCCAACCGATGGCCCACATACTCCAGGAGTTTCAACAGGCAACCGGGAGTGTTGTTTCGGTGAATACCATCATTAAGAAAGCATATCTGCTTGATTTTCATTGTCGTGCTGCCGTCCATACGCCTTTGATCACCAAGTCTAACAGTGCTGCTCCGTTAACGTGGTGCAAAGCAAGTCGACACTGGAACATATATCAACGGAAACAGGTTCTCTGGAGCGAACCAAGGTTCACCATCTACCATTCAGATGGCAGGATCTGTATCTGACATCTGCCTGGAGAAAGCCTCCTACCAGAATATATTATGCCCTTAGTAAAGGTCGTCGGAGGTGGAATTATAGTTCGAGGGAATTTTTCTAGTATGGACTGTGACCCTTGCTCCAAATGCATAGAAAGCTCAACTCCGACGCCTACTGTACTATCTTGGATGACAATATGTTTCCTACGTTGTGGCAGTTTTACGAGTTGGACCCATGTTAGACAACCCCAGCCTGTAATATTCCGAGCTCCTCCATGGATTGATATGGTGACAACGGGGTTAACCAAATGGACTGACCTGTCCAAAGCCCAGCCCTAAACCCTATCGAGAACTTTTGGGACGAATTGGATCCCCGAATTAAGATGTGTAACAGCCGTCCAA
>KK115487.1:134316-182595 GCA_000611955.2 Stegodyphus mimosarum
TCCAAGCCGAGTAGAAGAAAATACCTATTGCCGTCACACAAACACTTGTAGAAAGTATGCCCCGGAGGAATGAGGCTGTAATTGCGGCTCATGGAGGCTTTATCAACTAATGGATATGAATAAATTTTGTTGGTTTTTTTCTATCACAGCCGTCCAAATACTTATTGGTAGACAGTGTATTTCCAGTGAGATGGATCTCCTATCTCCAATTTCTCACAATATACATTCCTTTAAAAATAGTTCAAAATCTCAGTTCTGAATTCATGGAATTTCCGATGTTCAGTGTCACTAGGAAACGACTTCTTTAAGTGTATCACCTAACGGTAGTTTTTTATTTTTGAAGGACAGAAATAATAAAGAATAAATGAATGGATAAAATATATTTTTATTTAAATGGAAAGTTATACAACTTCAACAATATAATTTTAACGTAAGCTTAAAGCACAACTGCTGTGGTGAATTCTACTACTACTTCAAAAGAAAATTTTTCATTCTTAGCGCTGAAGTTTTAATTAGAAAGGCGTCAAAAAGTTCTTCTCAGTTCAAGCTTTAAGAATTCAGGCTACAAGTATGAACTATTTATTGTCATAATAATAACTGAAGAGGCTCTTGCGTATGTACAAAAGTTAGCAAGAAGCAGTACTTTAACAGTTTGCCAACAGAGTATTCAAATAAAGGTCCAGATTCCAAAATAGTAGCATAATTTAAAAGCGGCGATCACGGAAAGATTGAAACGACACTAGTTGCAACCTCAGGCTGAGGTGCTAAGGCTAGAGACGTAACAATTCTCCTATCAATTAAACTGCTTTATTCAATTACTATATTTATTTTATAAGTTTTAAGAAATATATAAATTATTTATGTGAGTAATTTCAGCGAATTCCGATCAGATCTCAAACTGGCTGAGTGTCATAGAACAGCCTTTCACACTTCAGAATATGAAGAGACAGAAATTAATTAATTACTAAGGTAATTAAAAAATGTTAGGCATAAATTCAACAGGCTATAATCAAATTATTCACATTTTAAAAATATTTTGCATTTTAAATGAATTTGCGATGGACTACACAAGATCAAGTGGGAGGAAGGCAACTTAACAAAAAGACCTACAGTGGATGTATTAGTCAGACTATGAGCAGTTAATATCGCCTTTTCACAACAGTTTATTCAAACTCGATTCAGAATATGCTATGAAGCCTCAGTCCGAGTAAGAGTTCAGTTGTACGTTAGAAAATTTATAGAGAAGATCAACTAATATGGTTGTTTTTCATACACACTTTTTGGAACAACGATTACTTGCTCTATGTAATCAAGAAAGTTCATACATTGAATATTAAATAAAGTTTTTTTCTCAAACAAAGCTGTTAGTAAACGGAAATGGCTCATGATTTCTAACAATTATCACAATCAGATCCTTCGAAAAAAATAATGTAAGCTTCCCAAAAATTTCAAACACTTATTTAGGTCTTAGTGCAAACGAATTTAAATTAAAATTTTTATTGAATTATTTGATACCTAAGGACAAAAATGTTCAGAAGGAAACTTTAAGTTCACCGTTTATTTCGGAATTTTTGTAACATTCATTCCTGTTTAGACAAGAAAATGACCATATGCTGCATTTGTATAATTTATTAGCTATCCGCTCACATTCAGTGGATCTAATCTAAATATATAGTAATAGTCTAAATAAGTCTTCTAATCTGAATGTATAGTAGCAAGAATTAGTCTTCATTTTTAATCTCTATTTTTAAATTAATTTTATTCAGAAATGAGGATTGTTTAAATATCCACACAAAGGCGACAAATTAATTTTGATTTGCTGCACACTATTAGAAGCCACAAGGAAATCCTAACATTTAGAACTAAAGATGGCTACCAGTAAACAGGTTCAAAATAAAAACACATTTTACAAACAAAAATTTTCTTCACTCATTCAAAGCCAAGAACAGTCCAATTAAAAAAGAGGGGGAGGGTAATGTGTGAACGAACGTTGCGAACTTAAGAATCATATCAAAGAATGCTAAAGGTTGTGCTTGGCATAAAAGAAAACGTTTGTACTTTCTCAATAACTTTTTTTTTATTTTTTCATCACAGAACAAATTTTACCACAGGGGCTGATGCAAGCTATTAAAACCAATTAAAATCTTTAAATGTTTAAATCCTCAAAATTGCAAAAATATAGTTTAAAAGTCTGAAATGTGATTCAAAGAATCTAATTCTAAGTTATTTTATAAAATATCAATTCCCCAATTTTTAAATGTTAAAATGTAACCACATAAATTTAAAAAAATAGGTGTAAGTTTGTTCATATAAATGATTTTAAGTACATAAATTCTGTTTCTTGAGCTACATTGTTATACGATCAGACGTGAATTGCTGAGCTTATATCATTATTTTAAACCATCTTTATAAATTTACATTAAACTGATATACCATGAATTTAAATTATATACAGTTATACCTTTATTTACTCGTGATTAATCAAATGATTTTCATTTTATTTCAGTATATGACTGTATCATGGAGAACAGTAAGGCAAGATAAGATGCCAGATAAAACTAAAGACGACATTTGTATTCAAAACCCTGAATCTGAATATCATTATAACCAAGTGACAACATTAACAATTCACAATGATGATTTATATAAAAATCTTGATTTCATGAACCCGGATGAGAAGAATCACAAGCATGTGGAAGTTGAGGATGACTTTACTCTGCCAGTTACTCTGGCAGTGGCCCTAGTGTTAATATACATGGTTGTAGGAGGCTTCTTATTTGCTCTCTGGGAGGAGTGGACGTTTTTCGAGGCATTTTATTTTGTTTTTATTTCAATGACAACTATAGGATTTGGAGATTATGTTCCAACTCGAGAGGAATATATGATGGGTGCTTTTGCGTATCTTGTGCTCGGCTTGATGTTGACTTCAATGTGCATCAATGTGATACAGGAGAAACTTACTGCAACATTTCAGAAAGCCAGGGTGAGGATAGGAAATAACACTGTTTTAAATGTAAATGCTTTACTTCAAGATGAAGGTCATAAGTCAAGAACTCCGAAATCAAACACATGTGATCCACAAAAGTGTTATGCTTTCAAAATGGCTCTTCATAAAGATAGTTTTAGTAGCATAGAGCAAAATTCCCTCTCCCATATGCGCCCATCAAGAACGCAGGTAAACATATTAGAAAAACTCTCTGAAAATGATACACAAAATGATTCTGGGAAAGAAATTCAGTTAAAAGTGCCTGTTCAAAACAGATTTACATTTTACGATTCTCCTTATAATACAATACAAGATCAAAATGATACGACAAAAAGTGCAGATATTATGTTGAAGCCTCCTAACTTAAATGTTTTTGCAAATATGTAAAATATATACTAAATCCCACTATATACGTCATATCTCTATAGATAACATGAACGCAAATTTTAAAATCGAGTTATTTATTATTTGATAACTTAAAGCTGTTTAACTATCATTCATATACGTGGCAACATGGGACCAGTTAGGTTTCTCAGAATATCTGCAACCAAAATTCAGTGTAAAATATAAGTTTTATTTTGTAAGAACTATTTTCGAGAAAATAATTCTAAGACAGTATTATTAGAGAACAACATTCTAAAATCAAAAAAATATTAGACTGTTAATGATTAATTTCGAAATTCTAATACTTTTTTCCTCTCAATAAGTGCATTCGTATGAGGAATTTTAATAAGTATGGTAATCACTCTGCAAAAGGAGAAAAGTAACTTATAATGAAATGCATTGTTTTGATGATGCTAAAAATAATGACAGACTATTAAGACCAAAATTAAGAAAAAGAGTAAAATTTTACAAACACTTTGCTAGTAAATGCACTCGAAATTAATTTAGTGTGAGCCTAGAAATGCTATAGAAAGAAAGTATCTTCAAGAGCAAATTATTAAGACAAATTATATACATGAAGCAAAGGCAATCTTTATATTTCTAAATCCTCAAAAAAGATGTTAAAAATGGGTCAAAACAAGGGAACTGGGATGACAGTAAATGGAAATATGCAATTATTCGAGAGGAAAATGTCCAAGTACCTCAGTTATAGAGATGACATAATATCTTAACTGTATAACTTTAAAAAGAAAAATTTCATAAAAACTGCATGGCCTGTGATAATAATCATCCTGTTTGCATTGTGATTTGAAATTTCCTGTTACTGATAAGACTAACTAACTTAGCATCCGTAATCAAAACATAAATTGTAACGTTTCTAGAAACATTTTAGAATATTTGTAAACTTAATTGGTTTTATATTGTACCATAGTTCATTAATCAGAAATAATTTTTTTAGATGCATATAATATTTATTTGATAATAATAAACTCAGATGTAAAATTTGTGTCTCTGTTGATTGCCTAATACGGTTAGCGGAAGGTAGTACATTATATCGGGATTAGTTATTGCTTTCCTGGTAGCTAATATCGCTTAATCACCATCTGCTGATTGAAAACATTTAAATATTTTTAGGTTTTAAAAGTGATAATAATTGTGAATTCAATGTATTGCATAATCTGCAGTATCACTTATAATTATATTATTATTATTAGTCTTAAAAAATTATTGTTACTAAAATAAAATATATTTTATTTATTTTTTTGTGGCAATGAGCATTAATTGTCGAAATTTCACTCATCTTTCTTCATTAATGCATAATCTAGCAGCTAATGTAGCAGAAATATCAGTCATTAAACACTGAAACATAACCTTTCTATCAGTTTTAAATTTTATTAATTTTAATTTCCCAGTGCTAATAACTGCCGCTGCAGAATACGTTTCAAATTCTTAGGAAAACTTCCGAAATATTAATTTTACTTACACTGATAACAAAATTTCCAAGTATAAAAGAGATATGCAAATAAAGTTCTCAAAACGAAAAGTTAAGGATTCAATAATTTTCTAAAATAGCCCTCAAAAAGTGTTTTTATTAATTTTAGTAAATTTACCATTTCAAGTTTATCTGAATAGCATTAAATTACAGTATATTTGTTTGAGCTTAACGCCATGTGAGTAATACAATTAGGTGAAACATATCAAGTTTAATTCAGTAAAATGTATCACTTACAGAATATTACTAGTACATATACACTATGTTCAAAGTCTTTGACTTGTTCACCATTACTTTTCTGTCTTAAATCACAATAGGTAAAGGGACAATTTGCTTTTTGCAAAAATCTAAATTCTATCACTTATAGAAAAACGTTCGTATTTTTTGTAAAGTTAATCAACATGAGAGTCCTTCTTTCTTTAAGTTGCTAATTTTAGAACTTCTTGCAACATCTGTAATTAGTGTTACAGTCGTAATCCCTATATCTACTGATTCCCAGCAAGATCAAAGAACGACCGTAACATAGCAAAATACACTTTCAGTATTTCAATCAGTACACTTTCAGTAAATTCAAACACTTTCAGTATTGCGTCATCTCACAATTACCACAATGATGCGCACTTGAATATACAGGCTCAAAATTATCACCCCTCATATTTGTACGTTTGTTTCTTGCTTGAATGCTATAAATATACTAGCACAGGATCTTGTCACAGATTAAGAAGTATTTGACTCATCTTTCTTCGTTTTCGAGCCTTTATGTCTCAGTCAAATTCGTTCCATTCTGCTTCAAATATTATTTTTAGTCCCATTACAGCCACTTTAGTTATATTATATTTTTCACTGTTTTTTGAAAAAAAAGTCTGATTTTTATTTCTAACATCCATTGAAATTCAATGCTGATTATACTGCACGGTATAGAAATTACATTTGTTCGTCACTCGTCTTATTCAGATTAGGCTAGAATGTCAGAATCCCTTTCTGTGATAAGTGTATAAGTCAGATAGAATACGTTTTAATGTACAGCATGTTCTTCATTATTTTATTTCATAGTACAATGTATTTTATTTGATGCAAGAAATATTTTATAGTGCTTAATTTATCAATTAAACTTGAACGTATTTATGTTTTTACACGAATAAAATGTTAGTTCTGTATATAGGCATTTACATTAACATTCTTAAGTGAACTATCTTGGTATCAAATATTTGCCAATGGCAATAAACTTCAATTGATCGGCATCAACAAAAGTACAGTTATTCGATCTTTGCTTTTCTTCCCTTGTTCAGTTGCGTTTTTTCCTTGCTTTTAGAAATAGAAAGATTAATGTTCTTCCTGGTAAAAGACAACCAAACAAAAAAAAAAGGTATTCATCTCAGCATACGAAGTTTCAGACCAATGTAAAACACATTGCAAAAAATAGTTTTTACTCTCCTCAGGGGAAACAATATTCGCTAATATCAATTTTCTATAAAAATTCTTTAAAAAGTAACCCGTGTTATTCTTTCAATCGTTCAATCCAACCGTTACTTGCTAAAACTTACTGGTTTCCAAACACTTTTGCTTTTTTTAATTCCCTTTCCTTTAAGATGATTTTATAATACTATTTTGCGACTTGATACCTTCTTAAGCAAGCAATTCAACAGTGATTTAATAGCCACTAAGTATACAGAAATTGCTATAAATATTAATAAAATAAATAAAAAAACATATCTGATCATGTAAAAGGGGAGGGACATATTATCCAGGTCACTTCTTAACGTGGTTTCACTGCATGTACTTAAAAATTATAACATAATGTCTTAAAATGATAGCACTTCAAACTTACCAGGATATATGGCCATATTGATTTTTTAAAGTTTTATTTTAACCTCTTGAGACCCGAGAAGTAATTCCTCAATATTTTTATCTGATTTTTTGTGTGTATACTTAAAATGGAACAGTTAAAAAGAAAAAAAACTTAAAAAGTACATTTTGAAAATTTTATTTATGTTAATTAAATGGTATCCAAATGGGTATCTTGGAACAACATGCATATAATGTTATTATAATGAAGTAAAGAGTTACATCAATGTATATAGTTTTTTAAACGCTAAGTTTCGGTGAGATTGCAATTAGTTAAGAATATCCGCAACAGATGGCGCCACATTTAAGATAGTCCGAAAATTTAGGTGTGCTAAATTGAGACTACGGCAGCCAAAATATTCGCTACGGATTGATAGAAACAGTTCTGAACCTAGCATTGCCAAAAAAACCAAAACTTAAATAATATCATAATTTGAATAAAACTGGTCTAAACTGGTTCTGAAGCTTCTTCGAATACAGAGACCAATGGTAGAAGTCAATAAATATAACGGAGACCGGGACGTAATGTATTCGGGTACATTAGCATTTCCCTTACGAAAAAAAATTTTCGAGGGGTTGTTTAATAAGTAAGTAGTTCACTGCGTACGCCGAAGCTGCGCAAGATATTTCTGGCAAATGAAAGCGGCTTTTTTCTGTTGTTTTTGAACTAGCGTTTTCTTTTGAACTAGACCAATTTCATTTTATAACATTACTGTTTGAAACGTCAGGCCAAATTCAAAAGAATTGCATATTCCAAGGTGCATGTTATACGAGTTCCGGAAAGACAGTAATGAGGCAACAACTTAAAAAAAAGAAAAAAAACATATTTCAGACGCAATAAATGGTCATAAATGCCAAATGCCAAGCTCAGGTCGGCTAATTTTGAATTTGGTGGTTCATCTCGTTCAGAAAAGGCTAGTATCTCTTGATAACAATGTTTTGCTGGCAGAATTGGTGGCGAATCCTTGTCAGGTGATTGAAAAGTTATCACGATACTTCGAATCCGAATTCCAAGGATTGGTAAAATTAAGAGAGAAAATGTATGGGCTCAAGACACTGTCAGAAGAAAACAAAGCTAATAATTCAGTCACCCGTAATTTGTTACAACAGCTCAACGCAGAAACATTTCTTGAGCGTGTGATGACTGGAGATGATAAATGGGCCCTTTGTGTTGTGTGTTGTAACTTATCTGACTTGCCTGATGGATGGGACCTTTCTGATAATCCCAAATGAAAAAGACAATTCCAGTGACTGTCTCCTAATCAAACCTCTTTAGCAACCCAAAAGCCATGCTTACACACCAGAAAAGTACTGTTATTTGCTTGCCATTTCACTTCGGGGATAATCCATTTCGAGATTCTAGAACCAGGTCAGATCATGACTGTTGTTAGCAATCATTCAAGTAAAACAAGTTTTGTTCGAAAAGAATTCACCTCTTATTAACGAAATGGTGCCATTCTAAAGCACGATAATGCCAAACACACTTTATTAAAAAGATTCTAAACAAAATCAAATACACTGTTGGCCACCGTAAATGCAACACCCTGAAGGAAATATGCAAATAACATGAAATTTACAACATGCATTAGCGGATGTGATATATGTAAATGATTACAGCTGCAGCGCAGACGCACATCACGCCCGCCTGTGGCGCCACTTCAAAGCCCTATTTAAGACTTGGAGTTTTCGACGATTTCAAGTTCGGCAATTGTGTTTTTCTTGTGGTTTTTCAAAAAAACGATCAATTATGCCTCGTATTAAACAGCGATCATTGTTTGATCAAGTATCCGAATTCGACAGAGGAAGGATAGTGGCCGACCGAGAGTATGGATTATCTTTCAGGGAAATCGATAGTCGTGTTGGACGAAACCAAACAACTGTAATGCGGATATGTGACCGTTGAATGCAGGAGGATACGACGGACCGACGTGTTCGATCGCATCCACCTCAGTGCACCACTTCACTTGATGACAGGAACATTGTGCGCATGGCAGTAACGGATCGCTCAGTCACATCACGAACCATAGCACAGGATATTCAGTCTGTAACGCATCATCCAGTGTCTGCGCGTACCATTCGACGCCGTTTAAAGCAGAGTAGTCTGTCTTCAAGACGTCCATTACTTCGTCTATCCTTGACGAAGAACCACAGACATCTCCGCCGCTAATCGTGCGATGAAAGAAGGATGTGGACGGCAGAATGGAATGAAATTGTCTTTACTGACGAGTCACGCTTCTGTCTGCAACACCACGATGGTCGGATTCGAGACTGGAGACACCGTGGAGAGAGTATGCTGAACAGCTGCGTTATGCACCGCCCCACTGGTCCTGCACCGGGTATTATGGTATGGGGCGGTATTGGATATCACTCTCGCACTTCTCTAGCACGCATTGCCGGTACTTTAAACAGCCACCGCTACATCTCCGAGGTGCTGGAGCCAGTTATCCTTCCTTACCGTCAGGACTTGCCCACAGCCATATTTCAACAGGATAATGCGCGACCACACGAGGCACGCATTGCCCAAGGGTTCTTCGTCAATCGCCAGATTGAATTGCTTCCCTGACCGGCTCTCTCTCCGGATCTTTCGCCGATAGAAAACATGTGGTCCATGGTTGCTGAACGATAGACCCAGATTACATCCCAAGCTGCCACACCAGATCAACTTTGGCAACGTGTGGAAGCTGCTCGGTCTGGTGTACTCCAAGAACATGTCCAAAGTCTCTTTGAATCAATGCCGAGGCGTGATCCAGCCAGAGTAGCTACCATTGATCTCAAACAATGGCGGCTACTCTGGCTACTGATTCTGGAAGGAATCACACTTCACAGAAGTCTATAAATTTAATCATTTGATACTTGATCAACATGTTATCTACTAAATAAATTTTGTTTTGATATCTCTTGTCTTTCTTGGTGTTGCAATTAGGGTGGCCAGCAATGTAATTAGACTGTCAGGTGTTACCAAGACCACTTCATTCGTCTAACATGGCATTCATCAACTGTTACAGTATTTCTGAAGTGCGAAAAAAAATTCGAAACGTGGAAAGTCAAAAAAAGATTTTCTAAATTTTTTTATTCAAAACCATCTTTGTTCTACAGATCCAGAACTAAAAACTGTCCACTAAATGGCAAAATGATCATTGATAATAAGGATGATTACATCATTTTCTTAAAATATATGGTAAAATTATTTGTTTTAGTTTGACGAAAAAGCACATCGCTTTTCGGTCCTCCTTATGTTAATAATCATTATTCAAGGCTTATTTTCTAAAATTCAAAACCCTATGAAAGAATGACAATGGAAGGAGGAAAAATAACAAGTAATTAAAATTAAACAGGATATTAGATGTACAAATAAATAACAATAAATCAAACTGACAGATAAAACATACAATGAATGTAAATTATTAAAATAAATAAGTAAGGTTTATACTACATTTATTAACAGTTATTTTAAATTATGCACCTTTTCTGTCTCTTCTAATCTCAGCTTACAATTTCCTACCAGAATGTAATTTCAGAAATGCAGTTAATGCAAATGAGTAAGAGTACTACTATTTAAGTCGATGTTTCGCCGACTTCGAGAGAGAGAGAGTCTGATTTTCCTGACTAGCACGCGTTTCCCTTTTGGCTACGTTCTCTCTTAGGATACTAAGAGAGAACGTAGCCATACTTTAGGCCCTTGCTTGGCTTTGCCGATTTAATTAATATTTAGGGGCCAACTACTTAGAATTCTGATAGCTTCGGCTATACCTTCCAGATAGCTTTAGTTTAGTTTAGTTTAATTTCATAATTATTTAAGTTCAAGCCCAAGTGGAGGCTTTGCTGTATACTCTGAGTTAGGAGCTGATTGTAATTATTCTGAGAAATAAAGCGTAGTTAACCCTTCATAAGTCTTACGTGTTTATTCTCCAACTTAAGCTATTATTCGCTTGTTAGTGTTTGTGGGGTTCTAAGATTGAACTTTGGAATTAATTAAGTAAAACCCCACAAACATGTCGATTTTTTTTTCTCTCAAATACGATCTCTCGGTTTATATTTCTTGTTTCTTAGGCCTGAATATTTGACAATGTAAACTACGCACTGGGGAAGTGAAGCATAGATTTATCAAGCTATTTTAAAAATAATATAAGCAGAAAACTAATTACTGCGCATTTGGTGGAAATTCAGATTTATTAAACCAAAGCGTTCCTAGCTGAGGATACCGTATTTTGTCCCCCTCCAAAAAAAACCTGAATAAGCATGTAGAGCTTTTTATTTTTGCAACAGTCAAAGCAGGACTTCTAACAATTATCTACCAATTGGCCCCTCATGCACGTAAGTTCATTTTGAAATTAGTGGTGACCAACGCTATTTTCAAGCTACAGTAGACATAACATTAGTCTTAGCTAATGCTAAAGGAAATATTCCCTAAACAACAGTTAACCTGACACTGCGATTAAATTTCCAAAGAAATGCAAAAGTTTATCCTGTTGTGGCTTTGCTACACTCGACCTTCATGTGAAAAGTCGGAGACTCTAACCAATAACATTTCGCAAGATCCTCGAACGGCCACTTTTCCTTGATTTTAAGAGGGCAAAAGAGAATTAATGAGGAAATGTAGTATATTTAAGTCGTAAAATCTATCCCTTAAACGGCCGGAATTTTAGGAAGAGTTTATAATGGCTCCAACCGGAATTATTATTTCTTTAAAAAACTGAAAAGTACTGTAATCAGATTTTAGTTGAATTTAAGAGCTGCTAACTGGTGTGATCTGATCAGAAAAGCGATTTTTCTTTTAAGAAGTGAAAAGTTCTGATCACTAATATGGCATGCATTTACCTTGTCGCAAAGACTTCCTTTTTTTTTTTCATTTTGCTTATTTTTTTCCCCAGAATTCAAGCAAGAGATTTAAGTATTAGGTTATATGATTATGGTACCACTAAGACTAGCCGCTTAAGAAAAGAAATGCCTTCATGAAGGATTTTCCGAAGGAAATTAGCTTAATCACGTTAGACACGGAGAAAACTGCGAAAAGTACCCATGCAGACAACCCACTCGCTAATACTTCAAACCTAGTTGAAAGCCCTCTGTGGTTATCTGTTGGGTAAAAATTTGTATTTCTTGTTGAATTTTTGGATGTACATTTATTGATAATGTTTTACGCATAATAAAATCACTGTATTTAAAAGTTAACAATAACTAAGATTTAATATACAATATTAACATTTATACAATTAGTTCAGAACAGGTCTCAACTAAGTGCAATAAAAGGTATATTATAAAAAGTTCTGCTTTTATAATATACCATAAAAAATGATAAACATCTTTTCAAGCAAACTGTGAGTTGTTAACTTACATTAATAATTTATATGTCATAGTATGTCTGTGAAAATTATAGATCGAAAAGGAGTACAGGAAGACTGAATTGGCAGAAAAGATTTACAAAGCTAACTTCGGAATGCAACTGACGAAAAAAAAGCAACTTCACTGCTTCTTCTACAAGAACATTAAAATGCATTTCCTTGCATGCCCAAGAGACTCATTATGGCTGCGTGGATACGATCACCAAACACTGGTAATTCGACCAGGGGTGAAAATCTCGAAGAATAGCTTGCATGGATTTTCGAGATCTTTTTTATGCGAAATGTGAACATAGACCAGTTTTCCTCGGAAATTATTCCACGAAAGCATCCTCTTCCCTATGCAGAGAGCACTCAAGTGCTTTTCCTTAAGAGTTAATCTTAAATTCACACACACACAATTAAAAAAAACCTGCAGACACAACTTTTTCCATCTATTCAAGAGAATATATTAACAAAACTCTAGAACACTATTAATATAATATACGAATATTATATTACTATTAATGTAATATAAGAATATGAGAAAGGTAAAGTGTTTTTTTCCCTCAACCTTACTTCTGAACGGCAAACAAAAAATTTTAAGCAGCACTTGATAAGAAATAATTGTCCTAAACACTTAGATCCCCAAACCGGCTGAATTTAAAAGCACCGGTTTTGAGAAAACAGTGCTTTTAATTTGTTAAAACTGTTTTCAGAAAACGGTTGCTCCCTAAGCCCAAAAAAAAAAATTAATGCAATAAAGGAGATTTTAAAAACGGAGTCAATTTTTTATATTCCATAAGGTTTTATTTCCTAATCTATCAATTAACTTTATCATTGCGTGTGTACGGGTTCCCAACAGATTGAATGCACACAGAATTGATAGCTTGATAAAATTTATTTTACCAAAAGGAAGACTTCACAGTTCTGGAACTTTCCAGAAAAATACTCGAGCAACTCTTCACAGTCTCACAGAGTACAATCAGTTGTTACACTTAAAACTACTAAAAATGTTAAACAAAACGCAGTGCAAAGTGCATCTAAACAGCGAAGCTAACATAAGTATCTCAATACCGTGAATGCAACTACTACCATTACTCAAAAACTGATGCACTCACCGGTCTTACTTAGTTTTCCCCCGGTCGCTGAGAAATCTCTCGTACTTCTCGAAGGTAATGGAAGGCATATGATGGCTGGACATGGTTACAACTATGAAATCAATTACAGTTATTCAATTACAATATACATTACAGTAATATAGGACCAAAATGATGACATAACTGGACTAAAATGTCACCAAATTTGTGACTTTTGACAATTTTTCACCAAATTTGGGGACAAAAATTAGCCGCCAAAACCCTCGCCAAACTAGCGACACAGCCATTTACTCAATGTTAAATAGACTCGCTCCTGTATTCTTACTTTTCTGGCAAAGGATCGTCTCTTTATATTTTCATATTACAGTATAAAAGAAAATACAGTTTCACTAAAATTATTTATATATGTACAAAATTCATAACAATATATATGGTCTAAATAAACCAGAGGGGAAAAAGGTGCAGTTTTCCTATGTATAATAAAAATATGGGCCACTTCCCGTCAGAAAGACTGCCCCACCAGCAGTTTATGTGATCATAACATTTCCTCGTGGTTTTCATCCTAGCAGTTGAACCAATTACATCAAAGAGTTTTTATGAATTTATCCATGTGTAACGTCAACATTCAGTTCCCTTTCCACACAACAGTAAGCAGGTATATATGAAATGCTTACCATTTCCAAGGAAAGCATTAAGCCCGCAAATTAGCAACTCACAGAATTTGAAGGTAGTGACGAAAACTAACAATACAGAACTCTTGAGACCACATAACTCGAATGAGTATACTCAGTTTCAATATGCATGCAGAACAAACTTCCTGGGAAATGGATTCAAGGGTATCCAATTTCTCTTATCATACCACCTGAACATTCCACAGGACTTTTGTTTCACCAGTATTTATAAGTGCCCCAATACTGCACAGATACTATTACACTTACAAACAACCATGCCCTTTCCATCTTTCAAATTGGGCCTGACGATGTCACTAACCACTAGACCGATCAAGGAGGTGACATTAAGTAGAGTAGAACCTTGATTATCTGAAATAATTGGGACTGTAACTACCTCAGAGATCAAAAACTTTAATAACAGTGACTAAATTGTAAATGTCAGTTTCTGCAACAGAGTTTTCTTACATGTTTTATATAAATTTTAAAATGTTTCGTCAGCAAATAAAATTTATTTCCTTCAATTGCATTACAGCCTATCACAGGCCAATGTTGTCCCAATAATCTCCTCCAATGGATCTGATTAGTCGCTATAGTCTGCCAAAGACTGATTTTTAAATTTTGAGATCTGCCTCCACAGTCTATCCATCTTTTCCTCATACTCTCTACACTTGCAAATGTCATCTTTTTAACAGGGTTCAAGTTGTAACACCTAAAATTACGTCCAAGCCACCTGATACAATAAGATTTGATGATTCTAATATTAGGTTGTTTGTATCCTCCATATGTTTCATGGTTAAACACAATTCTCTATCTATTATTTTCACTAACTGGGCCATATATTTTTCATAGTACTTTTCTTTCAAACATTAAAAGTCTTTCTTCATCTGTTTTTGTTAATGGCCAGCATTCACTACCATACAATATGATCAGTCTAATAAAAGTTGTATTAAGATTTATTTTTGTCTTGAAGTTGTAATTTAGACACTAGCAAATTCTTTAAACCATGATAACATCTATTAGCTCTAAATAATCTATTGTCAATATCAAGTTTAATATTGTTATCATTAGAGATGATAGTACCAAGACACGTAAACTGAGAAATGCCCTTGAGAATGTAAGAATTTATTTGCAGTGAGAAGGGATTATGTACTCTACTAGTTACTGCCATCAATTTAGTTTTACGCTCATTAATGGTTAGTCCAATGTCTCTGGCTGCAGACACTAGAGAAATAAGTCTCCACAACTGCATGTTTACTTCTGCCAGTAATGTCAATGCCATCATCATATGCTGGTAACTGTATAAATCTCTAAAATATGATGGCTCTAGTTATAAATAAATTTGGCATCTCTAATAGCCTTTTCAAGAGCATCACCTTGTCTCAACAACCTTTCAGTGTAGAATAGCTCTGATAGATTAGACGTGATTTTAACTCTGCATTTACTATTTTTACAGTCAGTCTAGATAGCTCAATCAATTTTCCAGGAAATTCAAATTCTAGCATAGCTTTACACAGCTTTTCACGGTAGATGCTATCGTAAGCAGCTTTACAATCAATAAAAAGATGAAAGGTATCAATATTAAGTTTAACTGTTTTTTCCAAAATAAATTAAACAAATAATGCATGGAATATTTATATAAAAAATATTCAAGAAAAGAAATTGGAATAAACGAACTGCATCAGAATTTCTGCAAATGTGAGACTGTGAAACTTATATGCATTTATATGCATGTTCCCCCACCCTTAATGTTTATCACCATTTTTTGAGACAGTTCTATAATTACATCAGCTCCTGCAAAATTACATCAGCTTTCAAAACAATAAAAAAATCCATAATAGAAACATCAGGACATTGCTCTGAGTACTGAAAACTATTGTTCAGGGCTTCAGCATGACTAACTTTTTCATTGCTCATTTCCCTTTCATCATGCTCCGTAGCATCACTCTCATTACTGCAATTCTCCCAGTGTACAGTGCAAATGATTGCTTCATCACACAAAACTTGAAAACCTGGCTTACTGTTTTCCACACTCATCCATTCCAACACATCATCCTAAAAAATGTTTTTTGCATTCTTTTATCCATGAAATATATCTGAATTAATTGCCAGTTGTTGTCTGACTGTTAGTATTGCTTTCACCCTTTCCATTCCTTTCTAAAATCTTGTCAAAGCATCCAAATATTGAGCTTTCTTCCAGAAAGATCCAGGCTTGAGCACATAAATTTTATTGCAATGAATTTTAGCGCTTTGCTAACATTGCCTTTTCTGTTTAGAATAAAAGAAATTAGTTTTTTCCCCGTAAAACCACTCTGTAACTTCAACTACATATTGACTCATTAGTCATATGATGGTGATGACTACAGTAGGCAGAAAAGAAAATTTTCTAGCATCATGAAATGCATCTCTTTTTTTAAAACTTATGTTTTTGGCAGACACATCCAGCAAAGAAGCTGAGTTTTATTTACAATGTAAATCTGATCAAACTTCCTTTTCAATTAATTGTTCCAAAGCTGCAAAAACTTCCCAAGCAAAATCTCCATCAACAGATAATTTCTATCTGTGGCCAGTTTTTGATTGCCATCATGCTTCTTTTTACATTTTTCAAGCCAAACTTGGCTCATTGAAAAGGAATCACAAGCATTTAGCTTTTCTTTTACAGCTTCTTCTTTCATAATTAGATCAGAAATAAGAATTCCTTGAGCATGTTGTTACTTGAACCATTAAAAGAAAGCTTCATCCAGTTTGCCATTTTTTGCCTTTTTAAGAGTTATCTTTGCACCCAAAGTTGAAATAACTTTTGGGCAAAAATCTTTAATATTTTTCTGTTTTGCATCTAATTGTTTTGCTGATGGCATATTCATTTCCAATATTTTTTATAATCATCTTTGGTAATTCTATTTACAGTTCCCAGTCCCCCTCCCATTGTAATAGCCATTGTTAAATTTGAATAATTTAGTACTTTTCAGAATCAACACAATTTTCTTTGAACATTTAATAAAGCATTTAAAGCAAACAAAAAAGAACTCTGAAATGACCATCTACCTGCAGGATCATCTGCACTACTGAAAAATAAAAGGAGAGAAATAAATACTAATAACCTAAACACACTAATAACAGAATTCATGAATGTCATTGATTCACACTGTATGCTTTCAAATTTTATTACATTTTTCTAATGATTTCTTTACACTTATTGCTGGCTTGTTAAATGTATCTCAGCTGATAGAAGTTTGGTTGACAGCAGTTCAACTGTAGAAGGCATTTTATCAAAGAATTTTAGCATTTATAATTATAAGTTACTTTACAGTCAGTCATTCTTAAATATAAGGATTATTAAACTTGGTATCTCTATAAATATAAGGATTATTAAACTTGGTTTCTCTATGAATTAGTCAAAATACTTCCAAGCACAAGTCATCTTTGAAAAGCATTATTCTAATAAAAATTTAATGGAAAAACTTTTATAACATTGAAGAAATCGTTTCCTTGCATTATCAAAAAAGACTGATACATTTTATTAGCTCTACTGGCAAAACTGCCCTCTGTGATTTATACATATCAATCAGGACACAGAAATACAACTTTTCTCTGCTGTCCTGGTATACAAAAAATACTGCTCGTACAATATACATTTATAAACAGATAAGGAAAAAGTCTATGTTTTATTGCCATTAACCAATGTAAAAACTGAAACTGAATTTGCTTAAAATCAATTTATAGCAATAATGGACTACACAGAAATATTTGAGATCTATAATATCCTGTTTCAAATAATATCTAAGCGCAATTACTATCAAAATCCTGAAAAAATTTGGAATTTTTAGACAGAAGCATGCAAAATTTCCTCATATAAAATATAATTAAAACCTTTTTGAAATTATAACATTACGCATTCACGATTATTTCTATTTCATCAAAATTCCCTGCCATTAATAACTGCATTAAATGCTGCTCAGAAAAGTTGAGATTACAATATACGCTTTAAATTTATTTTACTAATATTTCCACTACCTCCTAAACAAGCATTTCATAGCAAAGCCTATGAACAGCATAAAAATACTTAAGAATACGGTAATCTCTCTTCTCCTAACTCTATACTGCACCAGTTCTCAAACTATGGTATATTACAATATTTTTAGCAGTACAATTTTTACAGAAAAAAAAAATTAAATGAATGTTCAGCATGAATGTAAAATCGTGCCCCTTTTACAATTTTGTTTTAATCTTTATTATTCAGAGACACATGCATTTCTCATGTTTTTGTCTTTTACGGCCCTAGCTTTAATGTTGAATTGACAACTTTTTCAAGAAAACTGATTACAGTTCACAACATTCATCATTTTTTTAAACCAACTAATATCTAAAATGTCAAAAAGAGAGAATGTATTGGGAGGTTATAATAATAAGAAATCCCAAAATAATTGCTACCTCCATCAGATACAGTCAAATAATAAAAAGTTATTCTATAACATCTCTCTCATATATACTAGAATAAATAATATAAAACTGCAAGTATCAATTATTTGGAACAATATACCTTTATTAGCACATCACAATGTTTACAAATTAATTTTTGATTATTCCAATATTTTTAAAGTTCAGAATGTTCTGAATGCTGAGGACTATCAACTGTAGTATTTTCTAAATCAGGCTCTACCTTGGATTTGGGATCTTCAGTTTCATTTGATGCATCATCAGTAATTTTTATAGGGTTTTTGTAATCATTAAAATGTTCTGCAATACAAAATATAAATGAAAATTTTACACATTTCAGAAGCAGATATGGATATACAATACCATAAAAGTAATGAAACATTACTAAAATCCTCTAAAAGAACTAATATGCTCTATGAAAATTTATACTTCTATTCATTAAAACAGTAACCTTCCAATCACTGCAAGTATACATCAGCAAGAAATCTTGGTTAAACAGTGAGGATACACAACAAAGCTTCAGTTTCAAAAACTAGCATTGCCTATTAACATTAGAATTATTTTATGGCTATCTCAAAGGCATTTACTTCATAGGAACTGGAAAAGAATATCAAGGACTCAAAATATTTATTTTAAGAGAAATTCTCAAAAATAATAAGAAATTATTAACTGAAAAGCATAACAGAAATTTAAGTCACAAAAAGTTCAGAGTCAGTTCTCAATAAAAATTTTACATACAGCAGATAGAGAATTTACATAAGAAGAATTTTACTTTGTTATGAAGCAATTCATATTTAGGTGAGGTTAGGTTCTTTCAATATGGTGTAATAGAATTATCTGCTTGATGGAAGAATGCCTTTGTGGAGTACAGCAGATTCCCGCAAACTCGACTTCCAATATCTTGACATTCCGTATAACTTGACAACTTTTTAGGAACTTTTTTTAAATATCTCTAGCCAAACAGAGACAATATTACATACAGTGCATATAATTATTATTTATGCGCATCTTTCCTATTCTGTTAAAAAATTTGAGTGTTCTTTTTCTGTAATTTTTGGCTTTTTCACATTGTGCCATTAATTCTTGACACTGTCTAACAAAGTTCAAGATATGTAGTAATACTTTGCAATGCTGTTTGCCTCTTTTAAGTATACGAAGAGAGTCAGGTAGCGGCTGGCCGCTCACTCACATTCCTTTCTATTGTTGTGAAACATTAAGAGACTTGTCTGAAGTTTTGCAACTGCATCTTATTGCAAACTAAACTCACTCCAGTTCATTGTATCATTCCTCAGTTCACATCATCCAGGCCTATGTTACATATTTTTGGGAACGTTTGATGATATTCTGCAAAGTGAAAATGGTCATTCGAAAAGGAAATGAAACTAGACGCCTTAAAAAGACTAGACAAAGGGGAAAGTGTAAACAAAATTATCATGGATTGGTGTTGAACGGACTACTTTGATAGGGTGGAAAAAGAAGAGATCTAAGATCAAGTCTTGGTGTGTGAAAAGAGCATGTACTGATAGTTTAAAGGAAAGAAAATGTATGAAAGCTGGTGAATATAAAAAAGTGAGCGAGGAGCTTTATTTTTGGTTCAGGTAGCAAAAGGAACAGGGAACACCCATTTCAGGATCAATTTTACAAGAGAAAGCCCTAAAATTTTATGACGAACTTTGAGAAAGACAGCCTGGATTTATTGCTAGTGCTGTTTGGCATGACAGATGGAAAAAGTGGTACAGCATCAGGCAGTTAAACGTTTATGGGGGAAAAGCTATCTGCTAATTTGGAAAATGCTGCAATACTCAAAGATAATTTCCACAAACTAATTGAAAAGGGGGGCTACATTTGGAGATCAAATTTATAACTGTGATGAGACCAGTCTGAATTTTCAAATGCTACTTTAAAAAATGCTGGCATCTAGGGAAGAAAAATCGACACCTGGCTACAAGTGCCGATTTTTCTTCCCTAGATGCCAGCATTTTCAAAGCAAGAAGTGAGTCACAATCTTCGCATGCAGCAATGCTACCGGCAGCCATAAGCTCAAAACTAGCACTTATATGCAAATCAAAAAATCCAGATGTTTAAAAATGTAAAAAAGTGCACTAATGCAACCAAAACCAATTATGAGCTTCCTCTTTATTACCAGAATCAGTCAAATGCATGGTTGAATGGAGCAATATTTAATGATTGGTTACATCAGCAGTTCATTTCATCGGTTGAAAGTTTTTAAAATAAAAAAATCAACTAAGGAAGGCAATTCTGATTCTAGACAACTCCTCATCCCATCCTGATACAGAACAGTTATGAGACGAAGACATAGGAGCCATGCTTCTCCCTTCTAATATAACTTTTAATGATCTTGAGGATCTTTTTGATGATGATGATTTACAGTAAGATTTGGGAAACGTTAACATGTTTAATATTCTCATACCACCTGTAAATATAGCTTTTGTAGAAAATTTAAAAAGTATCTGTAAATGTTTAATGGAAATTTGTTCTTTTTACTTGCATTATCTTTTTATTAATAACATATTACGTTGATAAAATGAAAGAAAAAACTAGTTCAATAAGGAGTAAGGCCTTCGGCCCAGGTACCCTGTTGTGTACGCCATTCTTCCATGGAACAGTTTAATGTAACTTCAGTAATAGCTGATGGACCAGGTCATTTTGGAGGTATTAAAGAAAAAATACCGACACAAACTTCTTTCGTCTCTTGTCTTAGCCATGGAGGATGGGTGTGACATGATTGAGAAACTGAAGAAAATAGATATGTTGGATGTGTTTGATGGAGTAGCTCATTCTTGGAGTGAAATAGAGCAGATAAGCCTCATTCATTCATGAAGAAAGTTGCTGGATCATTCAAGAAACAAATTTCACGAAAGCAGAAAAGACACAGAAACTTTGAAGTACTTGACTTATGTAAAAAAAATTCCAGGCTCTGAAGAAGTTAGTAATAGTGATTTTGAAGAATGGATGGGATAAGATGAAAATTGTCAACTTTTAGGACATGCAAAAATAGTTACACTGGTGAAAGACAATGTGGATAAAAATGAAGAGGAATCAGAAAACGAAGAAATTGAAGACAATAAAAAAGCTAAAATGAAGGACTGAAAACCACTGAAAGAATGCTTCATTACATGGAGGAGCAAGGTGCATCTGGTACGGACATTTTTTCACCGTCGCCTATGGGATGACGCTGCACGATTACGGAATGAGGTGAGAAACAATCTACCATCACATGATATTTTTCTACTAAGAGCTACTAATAATTTTTCTACATTTTTGTATGTAAGTTTTTTTATTCAATTATCTATCTTTGGGTACTTGTTCTTTTTATGACTGATACCATGCTAGAATTTTATATATAAAAATCAACATTAATTGCATGCAGTACCTTTCCATTTCCAATATTGTGCTACAAATGCCTAGAGTGGTATACAGTTACATATTAAGATTTTGAAAATTTCACCCCTTATTCTGTAAAACTCGACTTTTCGGAACCTCAACAGTATCTCAGTCCTTATTATGTCCAGTTTGCAGAACTCTACTGTACTTTTTAATGAAAACTATCTCATATTTATGTTATACATGGCAAAAACCATGAAAACTAACCATACAGCCAGCCTGTTCACCAGCACGGATTGAACCCAGGTCAAATTTCCAATATTCAGCAGCCTTAACCCACTCAGCTGCTCATGGGGTCATTAGGTGAGATAAAAATACATTTATCAACAAATGTTTCTGGCACTTTCTATGATATCTCTAGCATTCAGCAGACTACCATGCTATCAGGCAATAAGCCACTATGAAAATAATGAACAGAAATACACATAAAAGAAAACTAATGCTAACACAAAAAAAAATTACTTAAGCAGCTGAAAGTATCTGTTGTATTAGTTACATATTTGCTTAGCAATACAATTTAAAATTAATTCCTTTTTCTTCTACTCATTTGTTATTACAAATGTGCTACATTAAAATTACTTACACATTTACATTTCTTCTTTATTACCTCAAATATATATATCAAATACTTAAAATTGCCAATGCATTATCTTATCTACTGTTCAAGTTAATTATTAGTTTTATAAAACTCACAGACTGTGCATATACAATAAAAACACACAGCATTTATTATATTTAATGCAATTACTAATTTCAAATAAGTCATTAAAACTATTCACCTTTTTTTTCAAGAGACTGCATAATTTTTATAATTCCGTTACAAAAAATTATTAGAAAAAAGGAATTATTTTCAATATCTGACACAAAAGCATAAGTAAAATTAGTGATTAAGCTGTATGGCATAAAATGTAAATAATTAATTTTAAAACCCTCAAATATTTTAATAATTATGTTTACATATTATTGTACTATCTTTTTTGACAAAAGTTTTTATATTGGATTTTTTTTTGAATCCAACATCTTGTTTTTTAAAAAAAAAAACTGTTTTACCATTATAAGTGAAAAATAAAGGATATGGTGTTAATATGGTAGTATTAACCATAGTTCAATAAAACACTATTAAGGTAGTAAATCTATTTGCATCTTACTACGTTGTCTCAGTTGAGAACCAACAAAGTTACTGTTTCTGCTCCCATGAAAAATACATCAGAAATTATTTTAGTAAACAAATTCAAAATGAAGAGCATCTGATAAAGGTCCCTAAAGTAATGAAATTATATTTCAGAAAACACAAGAACTTCTTTCCTACAGCACAGCACAAACAGCCTTTTCAAGTCTACAATTGCTGTGTAAATGCACAAATGATACCTGATCACATTAGCAACACAAACAAGCAAAGTACAATGGTGACATTTTGATTTTGTGATTTGGAATTAATAACAAAGTCTGCAGTTTAACTCCCCATCAACTCATAGAGAAATTTAGCATGTCAAAATGTTTCACATATAAAATTTAGTACTGCTTTATTAGCAGATTTAATTTAAAGAAAAACATTTATTATTGGAAACTTTATAAGGGAAATAGAACACTATTCAAACTAAAATTTTAAATTAAAACAAAAATTACAGCCTTCTTTCAAAGCTTTGATTCACTTACCTACACAGCCTTCATCTGGAATAAAATGGTAACCAAAAGAACACACTTCACAATTTTTTGGACCAGGTCCCCTGCAATGACCTTTGCATGCTTTATCACATATCTTACAAGAAAACACTTCACCAGCTTCTTGATAATACCCTTTAGCACAAACGTCACATAGCTCTCCAGTATAACCAGCATCACAAAAGCAGCTTGCTGGTTCTTCTCTAGTACCCCCTTTCTGTAATAGAAAATAAAAGAAAATACTTATAATTTCTCCTTCTTTCAGAAAAAGCAACATTTACATTCTCATTCTGAAACTGAGAAATGTAATAAAATATTTGTGCAATAAAATTTATTGAAAGAATTATAGTACATATAATTGTATAAACAAATTTCCAATAACAATGCCCTACATAATCAAAAATAAGACCCCCTCTTTTTTTGCTACATTTATGTTCTAAACTTTGGTGGAGTCTTATAATTCGGTATTTTAATGAAGTCACCCAAATCAATTTATTCTTACACTATCAGCATACTTTTACAAAATATATAATATTCTAAGCTTGACAATTATATTATTTTTACAATATACACTGCCTTTAAAAGAAATAAATTTCCTTTACCAAGCATTTACCATGGCCTCCACATGGACTTTCAATGCCACCAGGACAAGGTACACAGTCAGAACCATATGTATTATTTGGACAGCATACTGAGAAAAATAATTTCATTAAAAAAATGCACATGAAAATTCCAGTAAAAGTTAATTAAAAAATAAATACAGCACAGCTACATAAAGTTTTAATTACAACACTAAGTTACACTAGACTGCTACATTAAGTTTTAAAGCACTGCTATATTTAAGGTTAAGTTTAAAGTTTTAAAAAGTTTATTAAATTTAAATTATTAGTTAATTAAAAGTTTTATTAAGTTTTAAAAAACTGAGCATTAAATGAAAGCTTAACTTAATCTTACAACGCAACTGCTTAAAACAAATTAAAGGCTTAACTTAAATTTAAGGGCATTATGCATTACAAACACTCTTTAACCATCCAGATTAAAGGTAAATATCTGCACATGTTAATATGTATTTACGTCGTTCAAATGCAAATATCAATAGGCTTCAAGTCATTTGCACTTCATTCCAAACATAAACTTCCACACCAAATTTTTGTTTTCCAAACTGTTCGAGTGCAAAATTCTACATTTCCCCACTGAATTTTTGCTATTTTTAATTGGTCTTAAAAGAAACAGCAATTGTCAGAGATGGTAATTTACAAGAAAAAAAAAAAGATTGCATCTGTTGACCTAAAAATACTAAATCTACATGGCATATGCTAGCATTTGTAAATACAGATGACTTTCAAAAGAATCACTATACATTCAAAAAATCTATTTTTTTACACAGGACTTTAGTAAAAGAAATTAAATTTACACAGAAATCATTTACTGATTTTAAAAGCAATTAGTGTAATTTGAGCTGTGATTAATTTATTTTCCCTCAGAATAAATACTTAAAGTATATCACAGAATGATTTATGCAGTATAAAACTTTTAAATAATTTTGATATTTTACTATACTTGACAACCTAGTTTAAGAGTTCATACACAAGGTTGCTTTAACAATTAATTTAATAAATCATTTTTAAACGCAGGTTAAAGACTTGGCATAGTTCTTTCAAATTAAAGGATAATCAGAAAAAAATTACACTCATTGATTAAAATTAATTTTAAGTATTTGCGAATCAATGCAAAACAGGACTACTGTGCATAGGTTAATGCACGGAATATGCAAATCAAGCAACAGATGCAGTGGATGCATTTGGGAATTCTGATGTCAGTGTTATTTCAAGTTAATATGGTTTCTCACAGTGATCAGTGTTCATTATTTATGACTTAAGCCAAAGTGAAAAACAAATATGGTCATTAATTAACAAACTAAATGCACAGAGGAAGACAAGTACAGAGTGGAGAGTATTTTGAGAACAGAAAACCAGAAAATTTTTAGAAATTGATAGTGAGGTGCTATTACATGATACAACACAGAAACAATGGCTTAGCTATATCATGTCAAATGATACAAAGGAAAGCAAGGGATGAAGTGAAAAAACGTGATAGTACAGCACAGCAATTTTAAGTGAGCAGAAGATGGATCATCATTTCATGAGAAGAAACAGCACAACAGCTACCAGAGGCTTATGGAGAAAAGTTATTAGATTTTCACATGTGCATGATCCAAAAAATAAAAGATTACGATTATGGTCTTGGATATATATATGGAATAAAGATAAAACTCTAGTTTTCTTGACATGCCTAGTAATACTAGAGTTAATGGATCATCTTCTGTGTTAGTAAAAACTACAGGAGCTGAAAGGTGTGTTGCACAATATTGTTAGCAGTGATTAAGTACAGTAAAAATTTGCCACCTTTTGCAATTTTTAAATAGATGACAATGTTTAAACAAAAACTCTTTCATGGCATCATAGGGTACATGAAAAAGATTGAATGTCATCAGACCTAATGAAATGGTAGCTCAAAATTGCATGGAATCATCAGCTCGGTGCTCTTCTGCATAAAAAGTCACTATTAGTCTTAGACAGTTTCTGCAGACATCTCATGGAAAATGCAAAAAAAAAAAGTTCCAGCCATTATTCCAGAAGGACTTGCATCACTTTTGCACCCACTGGATATATCGGGAAATAAAGCATTCAAAGACTATCTCTGAAAGCTTTAAAAGGAGTGGATATCAGTGGAGTCGCACAATTTTATTAGAACTGGAAAAATCCAGTGACACTGAACTTATTTGCTTGGGGATTTTTGATGCACAGGCTCTGACTGATAAAGCAACAACAGAGAAGAGCTTCAAAATAACATGGATATCTAATGCTCTTGGTAGTTCTGGAAATCATTACACGCAGGAAGATGGACTTATCAGTGATGAAGGCAACAATAATGGTGACAACTTGCAAGCTCTAGCAGACAGCAGTTCCAGCAACAATGATTAATTTGAGGTCTAGGGAGTAGCATTGGTCCACAACAGGAAAGGGCAAGATTCAAACTACAGGGAAGTAAAAATGAAGATATCACATTGGATTTTGTAATGTTAATATTACACTAATCATCAAAGTTAAAGGATAATGACAGAAATACAACATAACTGATACCTAATGAAAAATTAGTAATAGAAATTTGTGCAAAAGCCTTAGTTAACATAAATTACAATGTTTGGCAGTTGATTATGTGCAAAATATTGAAATGAGAACCAAATTTATGGAAACTTAAAAATGATGGAAAAATTAAGTCAACTCTTGTGAAAAAACTTTTCTTTAATATGTATGGTCATCTCGAACAGATATGCATACCTCACATCTTGATTTCATAGACTTTACTTTCAAGTATTGATCATGTCTTATGGAATTGCATTCCACTTCCAAAAGTGCACTTTCAAACTTCTGGAGCGTCCAGGGAGGAATTTGGCATGCTGAAATTCAGCACCCTAAAGCATCCCACACATGCTCAATTGGGTTCAAGTTGAGTGAATACGATGGCCAATCCATTTGAGTTATATCTTCTGTTTGCAAGTATCCTGATGTGCTTGAAAAACTCTGGGCTGACAGCACACTTAAATAATCTAATTTGGGGTTCCAATAGCTCATCCACATATCTCCGAGGAGTTCCCCTTGAAAGATATGCAACATGGTGTGATATGACCATGAAACCGCAGTCACAGAAACGGGATATTTCTTGGGCAACAGGAAGGCAAGTTGCATGTTCCTTTCTCTCTCCACATCAAAACACATCTAGAATCACTATTCAGACGTCTGAACTCGTCAGTAAACAATACTCAGGCTCAGTCATCTTGGCTTCATTAAACATGACGACAGCACCAGTTTAAATGGGCCCCTCTGGAAGCTAGAGAGAGTGGGATACAAACCACTGGTTTTCTCGCATACAGTTCAACCACGTTAAGTTATCATGCAACAGACCAGCTAATTTGAATTACGGTGGCAGCCTGAAGGTCTAAAACCAAATCTCTAGTAATCGCTCTGCAGTTTCTTTAAGACAGCAACGACAGAAAATGGTCTTCTGATACAGTTGTTCCTCTTGCTCGCCCTTGATCAGGCTGTCTATCAACTGATCCAGTGCTTAAAAAATGGCTCTAAGATATAACACTTTGAGGGATATTCAAATTTTGGGTGACCTCCATTTGTGTTTGACATTCCTTTGAGTCTACCAATTATTCCCCACTTTTGATCTTCACTTAAATGATGCCTTTAAGCATAACTACTGAATACTAATCACTCCCAGAAAGCACATTCACTTTAAACGACACTATAGAAGGGAATTCCAATATGCATCCATTATGCACAATATTATCAGTCATGGTCTACAAGTACATCCTTCAGAAGTTGATAACTCACATATTTTTCCCCTCTCAATTTTTGGAAGATAAAATTAATAAAGAAAAAGGGGAATGATGGTAAGTCATTTATGGGTTGAGCTAAAATTCCCTCATAAGCGCAAAAGTGGCGCCAATCATGCAATGTTCATGCAGATCAGAAAGAAGTCAAGAAATGCAGCCGAGGGAAGCTTGCAACGTTACAGTGTATTAGCATCTTTTGAACATATTGCTTTTGACACCCTGGGACTTCCGCCACAAACTGCTGACGGCAAGAAATACATCCTTGTTGACATTGATTACTTCAAAAAGTGGCCTGAAGTGTATCATATTTCTGATCAAGAGACTGTCACAGTAGCAGAGGTAATGATACAGTACTGGACTTCCAGGTTTGGAATACTTCTTCAGTTACATTCCAATCAAGGAAAACACTTTACCTCAGCTGTAATTAACAAACTCTGTGAACTTCTAGGCATTGACAAAACCCAACATCTTTACATTCCCAGGCCTACCAATGGCTTACTGGTAAAGTCACTGAACATTGGTAGTTCTGACCTGGGTTCAATTCCTGGCAAACGATCTGGCTGCATGGACATTTTTATTATTTTCCCTATGTGTAATGTGTATATGACCCAGTTTCCCTTAGAAAATCCTCCACAAAGGCAACTCTCCCCTTAGGCATATAGCCCTTGCAAGCTTTGCCATAATTAAATAAACCAAACCTAACGTCCTCAGTCAGATTTCAGAGAGATTTAATCATAAAAACCTCTCGCTGGTTCCAGAAACCAAGAGCACTGAGAGAAGTAGTTACTTCTGCTTCTACTCAACTATCACACAGTCCTGTCTAAGAGACCACTGGCTATTCCCCATCACAGATGATCTTTGGTTATGACCTTTGTCTACCTTGTGATCTCTTTGTTTGGTAATCTACAGATGTGCCTTCAAAGCCTGAGGAATACATCCAAGATCCCCAAGCACGGTTTGAAATGATTCAAAGTTTTTGCATGAGAGCGAGTCAACCTGCCGAAAAAATAAGAATGCAGGAGGAAGTCTAATCAAACTGAGAAAATGGCTATCTCACTAATTTGACAAAATAATGCCAAGCTAGTAACGGTTTTGGCGACTAATTTTTGTGTGAGAAATCGCCAAGCTTGGCGACCATTCGGTGACATTTTGATTCGGTCTCTGTATTACCCTAATAGGTATTGTAATTGAATAACTGTAATTGATTTCATATGTAGCTGTAACTGCACCTGCTCCACATATGCCTTCCAGTAATTTTGAGAAATGGAATGCACTAGAAATATCTCGGCAGCTGGATGAAAACTATACAACACTAGACAGAGCATCAGTTTCTCATTGCTGCTGTCAGTTGTCAGCTCAGAGCGACTTTAGAGCATTGAAATATCCATGAAACCTTCATCTTTTAGATATGCTTTGTATTAGATTGTGTTTAACGTTCTCAGTTGTTTGAAGTGCAGTTACTGATTATACTCTGTGATACTGTGAACCTCTATACGAGTATTTTTGTTGAAAATTTCAGAGCTCTGAAGTTTCTTTTGATAAAATAAATTTTATCAACCTATGGCCAGATCTATGTGCATTCAATCTACTATGAGCTTGTATGTATGTAACAATATGCTAAGTAAATAAATATAAGTTGTTGCTTAATATTGAATTATTTTAATAAGGTCTTAAATCAACTTTGTGTGCTCTCACTTCACATTTCAAAAGTTTGCAATAAGCTTCAGTCTTGACTGTTTTCATTCATTCTTACCAATTCTCAAACATAGGTATTTTAAACAAATATTCTGAAAGGTGGCGGTGAAGTTTTTAACACCACTTATAATTCACATTTCAATTAATGCGGCAGCTATAATCAGACATCAGTTTTGCACATCTACCCATAGATCACGAAAAAAATTAATTGAACATATGAAATGCACATATAAAAAGAAATAAACATATAAATTGACATATGAAAACCCCAGTGATTACAACTGAAAACTGTTCGCACCTGCTCTAAGATCTCAGAATTACCAGATACCAACTTCTACTCAAGCTTAAACAGTTTTTTATTGTTATTAAAAACAGATTTTAATAGATATACTAGCGGGCAAGTTCGCTTTATTCACTTATGCATCCACAAGATACTGCACATGCTTATGACAAAAACATCCATGCAGCCAGCCCGTTTGCCGGGATTCAAAAGTTGGGCCAAACTACCAGTGTTCAGTGATTTTACCGCTCAGCCGCTAATGGGCCGTTGTACGAAGTGTAATCACCAAAATTTTCAGGTATGATATTCCAACAGCAAATTCGTTATTATAATTCCTTTTCGTAAACTTCAACTCATATCTATAAATTCTATTATCAACATCTCTTTTGTAATTTTGTTTCATACCACTAAACTGTCACCAAATTTTCATACCTATGGCAACCAGCATAGGAAGTGTCATTTTTACATGCTTGTGCAAAGTAGTGGTGTAGTGTATTCAGCTATCGCAAAGCCCTCTAGGGTAATCTGTCTAAGCGGAGGGATGGCTTCGTGGAGGACTTTTTACAGGAAACTAGCTCGTATAGTCATTACCAAGGGGAAAATCACAAAAAACACCCATGTAGCCAGCCCGTTTGCTGGGAATCAAAAGTCGGACCGAACTACCACAGAGTTCGTACACATTTCTGCACACGGAAATTAAGTACTTTGAAGGACTTTTAAGGACCATTAATGAAAAAAATTAAGGACCTATGAGCAAATGGGAACTGAATAAATTCAATTAAAAATATTATCTATGCCTGAATTTCATTTTTGTAATACCATCCTAAAAAGAAAATAGATGCGAAAGTAGGATGACTTAGTATTAAACATGAATTAATTAACAACATTATTAATAAGTTTGAGAATAAAATCAACTTTATAAAATGTACCAAGTAGCATTAAATATTTTACATTTATAATAGTTGGACATATTTGAAAGATGACACGTGACATTTTTTTAAAATGTTTTGCTAACAGTTACAGGGTTCGTACACATTTCTGCACATGAAAATTAAGTACTATTAAGGACTTTTAAGAACCATTAAAGAAACAAATTAAGGACCTATCAGCAAATCGGAACTGCATAAATTCAGTTAAAGTCTATCCTGAACTTCACTTTCGTTATACCAACCTAATAAAAAATAGATCCGTAAGTAGGATGCACTATTGTTAAGACTAATTATAAATTCGAGAATAAAATCATTTTTGTAAATTTTGTCAAATAAGTATTAAACATTTTACACCTATAATAGTTGGACATATTTAAAAGAAGATTAGTGACATTTTATTTCCGTTTTACTAGTGGTTAGCTTTATGCTGATTTTTTTCTTTTATGTCTCCTTTCGTTAAGTACTTGTTCAGTCTAGAGATTTTGTAAATAGTAGGCCGATTTTATGCAAAACGGCATACGTTAAAATGAGAAGTAAAATCCATAACAGAAGACTGGCTGTTGTAACTGCCGTTGCTCGCCAGAGAGCGACTTTCCGATCAGAACAGACCTGAATGACTGATATTGGCAGAGTTTTTGAAAGTTATGCTCTGTTTGTCTGAAGCAATTAGTGTCGTAGTTTGTGTAGTTAGCGTGTAGTGCAGAGTTCCTGGAGTTGTAATACAGTTAACATACTTTAAGGTTCCAATAAGTAACTAAAGCACCATAGGTGATAAGTTGTTTTGTATTATTTCAAGTCTTACTAGCTGTAAGGAATATGTTTTACAGTAATTTTTACATTTTTGTGTTATATCTTGTGACTATGGTAAGGATAAATGAAGAGCTCAATGTAGAGATAACTTTTAAAGGTGAGCAATTAGTTACCAATAATTGAATTAGGTAGTTAGCTAGGTAGTAGATAATATAGATTTACCTGGCCACTATTAAATTTTATTTATTTTTTAAAAATATTTGATGAAAATCAGTCTAATAACATTTCACAGTTTAAAATACATGTAATTTATGACATTCATTCTTAAACGACATCAGGATAATAATACATTAAAAGCTACAACACATTTATATTTTGCAGCAACAATACTTAACAAAATATTTATGCGTCTTTTTAATTTGAAGCCTTCCCAGACATTATGGCTAATTTATATCAATTTCCTTCTCTTTAAGCATCTTTTCTAACAATGAGAAATTTGTTTCAATAAGCAAACCAATGTTCGCATTATTTTCTGCTTCATCTCCTAACTTGTCAATGTCTCGACATTATACCTATGAGGTTTTATATGATCTGGTAAAAGTTAAATAGTCTAAAACTCTTGATAGGCATGAAGCAAATTATCATCATGTTTGAAAGTAACTATAAAGTCAGATAAAAGTTAGAATAAACCTCTTTATTTAAATAGAACTTATAGTATAAAAACGTGCTCTTATGCTAGCAGAATGAACTACAGCTCGTGGCGATTAACTAAACAGGAAGAGTCAAATTAAAATTGTGGACTAGTAGTCAAAGACAGCACAATTTAATTTTAATATAAGCTGGCTCAGTAACTCATAATCGTAACAGATTCAAATATCGGTAGCGATAATACAAAGCTGAATAATTTCAAATTATCACAGCTGGCAGGAACTAATGCAGCGTGCAAGAAGAATCTTTGTCTTACAATACAAAAACCTCGGTTTAAATACTATGTCTTACAATATTAAAACCTCGGTTTAAATACTATCTAAACGATTTTCATTCTGGTGAGGAAAAGAAGGAAGAAGCTATTATAGTACAGGCTGAAATGATAAATGGCTAATTTACATAATACTAACTGTATATATACTTAAAGAATAATCTTTATGCCTTCAGTTTCTTTTCTCAATACGTTTTCTCTGCATTTCAGAATTTTTGGATTTACTTAAAGATTTTTGTTATTCTAAAAACTACATGTATTTAAAATATATAGAAGAAGCTGCTAATTTTATTACTTAAGTAATATGAACACTGAGAGTAATTATAAAATGATGTATGGTCAAAGCCGGTGTGGCAGAATGTTTAGAATTTTAGTGATGCACAGTGCAATAAAATATAGAAATAGCAGAACTTTTAGAATTCAGGACAGGCACTGGGAACAGAATTTAGAACCCACAGAGACTGCACTACAAGTATAAAAATGCCTAATGCCAACCCTACGTGTCATGCATTGAGATATATAAGATACATATGATAATCTTTTAAACTGTTAGTTTTCAATTCTTTTTTAAAAGAAAATTCATTTCTGTAGATACGTGTCCATGTGCTAATATTAGAGGCATTATTGATATTGTCCATGCTTAGGAAAAAGAACACAAGGGGGAGAGAATAATCATGTTAAGATATTGAAAAATTCACAGATCTCCGAATTAAAAATTTTGTATTGTAAACTGATCTTAAAATCGCCAAAATGTTGATAAGTAGCCAAATTTAGAACCGTTTAATAAAAGAATTCGCATCCCCCAAAAGGAAAAGTTATTTAAGAGCTCTTCATTAGAAAAAAGAAACAATTTCTAAATGCCTATGTTTCATTTTTTGCCTAGAAACTCGAGAATCGTAGTAAGTATATATTAGAAATAGGAAAAATTCAAACAATAACCATATTTGACAGTGAATCACCAAAAATATTCCTCGAAAATGCTAATTTGCACTTGAAATGGCAATCATAAAAATTGACCGAAATTTTAGATGATTAAAATTAAGGACCTTCTACTGATTTTGGACGAAATTAAGGACTTTTAAGGACCGTACAAACCCTGAGTTAGCTTTATTTTTTTTTTTTTTTTTTTTTAAATCACATACTTGCTCAGTCTACAGGTTTAGTAAATAGCAAGTAGATTTTATGTCAAGTGGCATAGATTAAAACGAGAAGCAAGATCATAATCAGCATGATTCATAATAAATGATTACCCTGTCACCGCTGCTGCTTACCTAGAGAGAGACCTGCTGATTAGAACAAACCTAAAAGGCCTGATGTAAGCACGGCTGGAAAGATTTGACAGTTAGTTGGGCTCTATCTGTTGCAGTCTTGTGTCGTAGCTTCATGTAGGTCCAATAAGCTACTAAAGCACTACAGGTGATAAGTCATTTTGTATTGTTTTAAGTCTCACTAGATGGAAAGAATAAGTTTTACATGAATTTTTGGATTTTTCTGTTTTATCTTGTGACCATGGTAAGGATTAATGAAAGGCAATAACTCGCTTTAATACGTAGACATAATTTTTAAGGGTAAGCAGTTAGTTATAAATAATTAAATTAGGTAGTCAGATAACCTTAGTCATTATGGATTTACATGGCCAATACGAAATTTTATTTACTTTTTTAACAATACTTGTTAAAAAAGCACTATTAAAATAACAAGCTAATAAAATTTCACAGTTTAAAATACAAACTTTTGACATTGATTCTTAAACGATATTAGGATACGTACACATTAAAAGCTACAAAGCACATAATTACACATTAAAAGCTACAAAACATTTATATTTTGTAACAACAAAACAAAATATTTATGCGTCCTTTTTAATTTGAAGCCTTCAAAGACATTGTGACTAATTTAAATTGATTTCCTCCTCTTTAAGCATCTTTTCTAACAATCAGAAAATTGTCTCAATACACAAACCAGTGTTCTCACTAGTTTCTGCGTGCTTTTATCTCCTAACTTGTCAACATTTCTACAATGTAGCTACGAGGGTTTACTTGATCTGGTAAAAGTTAAATAGTCCAAACCTACCGAAAGACGTGAAGCAAATTATCGCTATGTCTGAAAGTAACTACAATATCAGACAAAGGTTTATATAAGCCTATTATTTAAAAAGAACTTTGAACATAAAGGCATGCTCTGATGCTAACAAAATCAATTGCAGTTCGTGGTGATGTAATTTGAACAAGAACAGTCAAATTCAAACTAAAAATGTGGACTAGTGGTCAAAGACTCTACAATTTAATTTTAATTTAAGCTGGCTCAGTAACTCTATCATATGAGAAAATAGAAAATGAGAAACTATAGTAAAGGCTGAAATCTTTATACAACTGGGTAATTTAGATAATAATAACTGTACATATCTTTGAAGAATAATATTCTTTATGTATTCAGTTTCTTTCTTCAACACATTTCCTTTTCATTTTAGAAATTTGGATTTAATTACGGATTTCGGTTATTTAAAAAGAAAAAAAAAACTAAATGCATATAGAATGTATAGAAAAAGCTGCTAATTTTATTTCTTTAGCAATATCAAAATTCAGAAGAAATATGAAATATGTATGGTAAGGGTTGGTTATAGAGCTGATGTGGCAGAATATTTAGAATTTAGTGAGTAACTGAGCAACAAAATCTAGAAATGTCATAACTTCTAGAATTTAGAGCAGGCACTGGAAGCAGAATTTAGAAAGGCACTAGACAACAGAATTTAGAATTCACAGAGATTGCATCAGGTGGGAAAATGCCTAGCGTCAAGTTCTATATGATGCATTAAGGCATATTATATGAGTCTTTTAAATTGTCAGTTTTCAATTTCTTCATTAATAAAAAAATGCATTTCTATAACGCCTGTCCATGTGATAAGTTTAGAAGCATTTTTGATATTTTCCATGCTTGTGTCCAGTGAATATTACAGAAAATAAAGGGAAGATAAACATGTTAAGAAAAAGATTCTAGTATCAGAAGTAAAACATTCAAATGTTATGTTTTCATTGTTCTTCCAGACGTACGAAAAAGATTCTAGTATCAGAAGTAAAACATTCAAATATTATGTTTTCACTGTTCTTCAAGGCGTTCTCGAAAAAGTAAGAAATTCATCACAAACTTTCTGTAAAATACATCCATTATGTGTTAATACCATTTTAATTTTGTCACATGTTACTGGAATCTTCTAGAACCGTGGGTCTATAAATCTTGCCTTCAAATCCGTCTAAACTTCCCAAGCTGCAGTGTCTAAAATCCTAAAGAAAAATTATCCCTACCAATTCTGTAATAGCCAAAAGCCAGAAATATTTTGAAAAAAAGGAAAAGTGTAAAATAAATTTTATAGAGAAAATTGATGCATATTCTGAGATTTCTGAATATTCTCAGACAATTACATAGGATAAACTCTTACTATGAAAAAATTTTTAAAAAAAGACATTTTTAATTAATTACAGAGTTAATTTCGCTTTTGGTAAGAACTGTTTCGTAAATTGTGTTTTATAGCATTATACCTTGTTTATTTCTCAGATTCAGAATATTGTATAATAAGTTGTTAAAATGCAACTTTATAATATGACAGCGAAAAATAAAAATATTTTATTTTTGTTATTTTTTAAATATAATTCCAATATATTACCATTATTTTAATGAAATTTATTAATGTTGCAATATATTAAAAAAATCGTTGAAACATTCTCAGATCTCGGAATTAAAAATTTTCTATAAAAACTGATCTTAAAATCGCCAAAATGTTGATAAGTCACCAAATTTAAGACCGTTAAATAAAAAAATTCACATCACCAAAAGCGAAGAATTGTTTAAGAACTCTTTATTAGAAAAAATGAATTTTCAAATGCTTATCTTTCACTTCTTGCTTTGAAACTCGAGTATCCCACTATTTACATTAGAAATAAGAACAAATTATAAACACATGAAACCATTCAAAAGATAATCATATATATGTCAGTGAATCGCCAAAAATATTCCTCCAAAATGCTAATTCACACTCAAAATGGTAGTTGTAAAAACAAACAGAAATTTCAGATAATTAAAATTAAGGACCTTCTGCCGATTTTGGCCAAAATTAAGGACTTTTAAGGACCAAAAATTGATTCCAAAAAACCTAAGGACTTTTAAGGACTCTTAAGGACCGTACGAACCCTGTACCAGTGTTCAGCGACTTTACTTCTCAGCTGCTTTATTCACGTATGCATCCACAAGATACTTCACACATGTTACACAAGCAGAAAATCGTGAAAACACCCTTGCATTTGCCGAAATTCCAAAGTTGGACCGAACTACCAGTGCTCAGCGATTTCACTGCTCAGCCGCTAATGGGCCCTTCTGCAAAATGTATGTGCCAAAACTTTTTGGGTATGCTATTCCAAGAGCAGATTACTTATTAAAATTTCTTTATTTAAATTCCTTTTGGCAATGTTCAACTCCTATGCATAAATTTTATACCCAACATCTCTTTTGTAATTTTGTTTCATAAAACTAAATTGTGGCCGAATTTTCATACCTATGGCATCCAGCACAGGAAGTGTAATTTTTACCTGCTTACACGAAGTAGTGGTGTAGTGTATTCAGCTATGGCAAAGCACTCTACACCAATCTGCCTAAGGGGAGGGATGCCTTTGTGGAGGACTTTTTAAGGCGAACTGGCTCGTATACACGTTACCCATGGGGAAAGTATACGCCAGGATTCGACAGTTGGACTGAACTGCCAGTGGTCAGCGACTTTGCCGCTCAGCTGCTAGTGGGCCGTTGTACGAAGTGTCATCATGAAAATTTTCGAGTTTATTATTCCAACAGTAGATTCATTATTAATATTCCTTTTGGTAAACTTCAACAGAATCACACAGAAAATTGGATCAATATATATATATTAATGCGTGTGCACAAATGCATGCAATGCGTGAAAAATGTATTTGCATATGAAAAGAAAAAATTACAACTGAACTAAAAAATCTGATGTGTACACCACATGATTTCCTTGTACAGAATATTAAATTATACGCAATTTTCCTGCATTTCATTTAAACATATGGAAAGAACACTTAAGGAATTTTGATTTAAATCTACTTCGTCGATAGTGCATAAACCACAACAAAATAAATGCATTCTTTAAATAAAGTTCACTATATTTATTTGCCACAGCCACACTTCGGCGCTGAACACAGACGATTAAGCGCCACTTACCTAATGCGCATGCGCTACTAATTAATTCAGTTCTCACTTTGGTAAAGCAAAAACACATAAAGGTTCAAAATATTTTCAATAAAAATTGAAAGATATAGAAAAACATAAAATACCAAGTACAGTTAAAACAATTAAAAAATAGTTTTTCCAATTAAAACTCTGATTTGTAAGCAAAGACCAGCTAATAACTTAAACAATAATTCCAGAACGAATCAAGCATAATTTAATTCGCAACAATAAAAGAAGACGTTACTTTGTTGTTGTAAAGTTTAGTTTCTAGAGATTGGCAACAAATCCACTATTCTGCTAAGATTCAAATGTAAATAAATATGTACGCTATCATAACCAAAAATTAGGCTTAGCTGCACTTCAAAAAGTTTTAAATTGTTGATAATTCCAGAGTTATTGCATGCAGGTTAACTTAGGGCATAAAAATCTTAACCGAAAGATAAGAACAACAATCATTCTTAAAGCAAAAAATTCAATAATTTTTAAAGCAAAAAATTCACAGTTTACAAATAAAGAAACTGAGCTCACTGAGCCGAGTCTGAAAACAATGCACATAAAAAGAAAATGAAATTATAAATTATATTTCAATCAGACTTTGAAATAATATTTTTAAAACAAAAAAGCTTACTGACTAAGAAATGACACATAAAAAAATCAAATAATGAATAATTTTCTAAGCCATAAGAAAAAGGTTTTAATGCATTTTGGACAGGTGCCAAATCCCTATCTTCCAAAGTGGGAAGCTTATAATCCCTAAAGTGGCTATCGAGTCACATTCAAATTAGCGTTTTCAGAGTTTTTAATTAATATATCAGCCGACTAAAGTCGTACGAAGATGAGAACGGTATGAGTGGATTCGGACGAATTTTTAGACTCCGGAGATATGTGTCTCGAAATTCGATTTACTATAGATGATTATGTTAGCAAAAATTTATAATTCATAAACAGACATTTTATGTAAAAAAAAAAAAATAAATGCATACTTTTTAAATGACTTATACACAGAAATTCAAACAGATCCATATTTTTGTGTCTCTCTTCATAAAACCAATTTTCTAGTTCAGATTCATGCAGTTCTGCCAAGTTGTAACACTGGAAAAAAAAATTCAGAAGTATTTATACAAGCTAATATTACTTTTCATAAACATATACTAACTAAAAGCATTTATCTAAATTTTGGAATTTAACATATTTCTATACAGCTAATGTGCAATGACACATCATGAAGATGTGTTTACAATTTCAAACACCATATGAATTAGTATCAATGGCATGTGAATCACAAGTCATATACCATATGTTTGCTTGAAACAACAGTCAATACATCTATCTAGCTTAGAATAGTTCAACTTCTTAATTCCTAAATCATCTTCATATTTAGACAGCATTATTTAAATCCTCTGAGTAGATGGAACAATAATCTTATTATATGATTTTTTGCCACTTTCTATATACTACTTTGTTAAATAAAATACTTTGCTCTTTTAATTCCTCTCATCTAAAGCAAACAATAAAGTAAGCAAATACAGAAATCTAGCCACATAATAAAATCGAAACACGCTGGCTATTCATAATAGTTATACTCAGAAAATCTTTAGCACTTATTGCCGCAAGCACATTTTTAAACCACATAAAGGAAAAAATAAACCTTTCAACACAAATATAATGGCTGAAACAAACATTGAGAGATACTCAGAATTTCGAAGGAATAAGAAGCTAAGTCATATTGAGAGCATAAAAATTAAATAATTACTAGAAAATCTAAAAATCATTATGTTTGCACCTCCTATTAATGATATTGTTTTATCTATAACTTCAATAAACAAATTACTGTAGCCTCTGGTATGCATTATATGCAGCTATGTACATGTAATTCAGCTATATCAATGCATTCAGCTAAATTTAACAATTAACCAACAAGCAACAATGAAATTTCTAATACCAGGCGAAAAATTTCTTAGAAATGAGAGGGCCCTTTAATTCAGAACAGCACAGGTCATATTCTTTAAAAGGAAGAAGTCAATAATGAAAAATCCCTTTCATTGTTGACGAATTCAAATGCCTGGTTTATGTACAACTCTTTACACATTCTTAGGTTAGTGATTCTTTCTAAAAGAATTCGAAGGCATTCAAAGGAAGATGCTTTATTGTTTGACCTATGAAAATGAAATGCCCATCTATAAACTCAGCTTTTTAAGCTGATAACTAATCAATTAAAGAAGAGTCTGTTGGCAAGATTTTTGATGGATTATATAGAAGTAATCATGTTTAAGAGCTTGAGAATGATATTTTACCTCATAGCGATTATTTAACTGGATCACAAGTGAAAGGAAGGGTTTACTATTAACAAGCATAGGTAGCTTGATTGTATTAAAACATTTTAGAAAAAATACTGCATTGCAATTACCCAGAAATTAAAAACTCTTGAATACATGAGGGCTCTTTTAGTCAACAAAAAATTACTGGGAATATGAGTAAAATAACAAACACTAATATTGAAAAAGACAAAATAAATTTCACACAATACTCGAATACTCCAAAAGACAACAAAAAATAAAATCACTTTCACTGTTTTACTCCATGTGCAGTAAACTTTACAGACCATCTCATATGAATATCAGCAGGCAACAAACGGCATTGCCTTAGTAAAAAGAATATATGCTTATGCTTTCTCTAATGAGCTTGAAAAACTTTTCTGTTTATTTTTTTAAAAAAAATATCCATGTGCCAGACAACCCACACACATATACTCCTTTTTGATTATGTGGGCATGTTCTTGTGGATCAAATGGAAACATGAAAGTGACAGAAAGAAAAATTTCATATTTGAATGCAGAATTAAATTTTCAATTTTCCATTTGTAGAACATTAGCACAATTAGCAATAATGATGAAAGACCTTATGGAAATATAAAATAACATAGCAAATAATTCCTTTGTTTTAGCATTCATTTTATTCCTTTCTAGGTAACTCAAGAGGAAAATTATGGAGAATGTTATTTATAAGTATATCCGAGAGCAACAAGTTTGAAAACATACTAACTCCTTCATGAACAGGTGTGTCATATATGCATCAGTACTTAATACTCTTATGGGATGGCATGCTGCTTAGCACATCTCACCTTGGAGACAATATGCTGTTGCAGTAGTATGATCTCATTGGATAGGTCTTTCATGCTTCTAAGCATAACTTTAAATTTTAACTTTAAAAATAATTTTTTCTTTAGAAATTTTTTTATGTAATCAGCTAACAATATAATCATAAATACATAATCAAGACATTCTGAAAAATATTTTTATCAAACTCTAAATGCAAAATAAAATATTTGACTCATCTTGATTAAATGTTGTACAAAACTTATCTAAATCTATATCTAAACATACATAAAAAAAATTTAAATCTATGATTAAACATTATAGCATAAATGATTAAGAAAGGAGACAGTGTCACTGCATTTCATTAATTGTGAAATACATTCTGAAGCTGGGTTTTTTATTTAGTCATTTTAGAATAATTAATCCTAGGAATTCCCTCATTTCAGGCCCATCTACAGGAATAAACTTTGTTGATTTTGAAGAAAATGAATCTTCAACCATCTTTTGTTCATAGAAATTATTAGTTTCTTCAACTATTATACTTATTATATCATCATCGAAAAAAACAGCAGTCATATAACTCTGAATTAAATTTACTCCTACAATTCCCGTAAATTCATACAACTTCAATTCCTTATCAAGTCCCTGATGAAGTAAGTATCCACTGTTGTGTTGGATTGTAAGGTGGATGCAAAACAAGCTTCCAATTCAGTCCCTAACAAAATTTCAGTATTCAAATCGCTACTCTCACTTGAAGGGAGTTCTCACTGTCATAATAGTAATTCATGGGCTCATTTACCATTCTAGTATACTCTTCTTCCATTAAAAACTTCTTTCCCTTAGGCATCCCAGTATTACTTTAATTTTGTTCACTTGTGCCAAAAACTTGACGCCTACTACTATCTGAAGAAAATGTAACCTGAGTACAAATCGATGTCTCCTCCCCCCCATAAAAAAGATTCTACTTCAATACAAAAAAATTTGAAGCATCTAAAACTTGAGTGTTTCATCTAAATCTTTGAGTGTTTTTAGTGAATGTACGCCAAATACAAGGTTGTGTTAGCGAATTTGATTGTCACATTGGCGTGTGTCTCTTCCATTGTCATCTAAAACTGTTCAATATTTATATCATGTGAAGCCACAGCTATGGAATAATAGCGTTTTGTTTACTTTGTATCTCCCGTTCATATATCTAAGCACATCACCAGAGTCAGAAAGTACTTTACAGAAAGAAGGTCAACAAAGCATAGGTTCAAATTAACTAATTGTAATGGTCACAAAGCGTAATCTAGCAATTTAAAAAAATTCTAAAAGAATATGTATGTTACAAAATTATATATCATACAGCCATCTGATAGATCATCACATGCAGCAATGCACCAGTGCACCACCCTGATGCTAGTGATGTTCAGGATTGTTGCATATATGACACACCCATCTCCAATGGGTGGTTCTCAGTTCAGCAGCATGCCACTGAGAAGGGATTAATAGACTAAATGATTAAAACCTATTTCATAAAATTAAAAGCAAATGCCATTACCTTATTAATATAAATGATAGTTGAAATAAACATGAAGTTCTTGAATACACAAAAGTCACCCAAGAAGTTCAAAATAAACATTGATTCCAATGTACACTCAATTAAAAAAAAAAAAAAAAAAAGAAGACAGCTCTGTATCTCCCATTCTACTGGACCAAATGATGAAATCCAACTTCCATTTTTCATATCTTGGAAGCATGACTTAAGATATATATTATATTTACTACTCTAATATACATATTTTATACATTATTAGTTAAAATTGGTAAGAAAAAAAAAAGAGAAAGGCCCAAAAATGAAATGAAAGAAAAAAAGCTCCCAAAATTAGACAACTTCATTATTAAAACAATATACCATATAAAGGTTCTGCAGTACATATTTTTTCTGCCAGTAAGGAAAAATACCCTGAATGGAAAGCTATATTATCATCTGAGGCTACCTCTATTAGCAAGGCTGACAATAAACATGCAGAAGAAACATATATGTGTTTATCAGCAGATATAAGTAATTATGTATCTAAAAATATTATTGATAATATAATATTTCTAACTAATTGTGATGAAAATGCAGAAAATCTACAGGACCTTTTCCAAAATATACTGAACAAGGAAATAGGTACTAAGTGCAGAATATTATACACGTATGAATGGAAGGAAATTTTTTAATGGAAAATTTGACTTTGAAAATAGAGGGAACAGAAAGAACTGAGCGCTATGCCTCGTTGGTATAATTCTAGCCATCAAGCTTATTTTCTCTTTCAAGCTTATTCTTCGGATAACAATGTGAGAATAAACGTAAGACTCCAGTGTTTAAGTGGCAGTAGTGATGCCCCACGTTTGGTTACATAGTTAAAAAAATCTACGGGATGTCTGCAGAAGAAAGTCACTAGCATGGCACATGCATGATACAGTATCGCTTTTAGTATTTCCAGGAATGAAAAATTTATTTATTCAGTTTCGTAAATTCTTTGCATATCCTGAGAATATTATACATGTATGATGAAGTGTCTCAACAAGTGCCACATATATGATAAATGACACAACAAAATTATTGGACTCTAAATTACTGGATGCTGCATATTGCAAACCCTGTTGATAGTTTTCTAACTCTGACAGTAGCTAACATTTGGATATTAGAGATTGGAAAAATTTAATGGTAAAAATTAGAAGTCATTTTTCTTCCAAATCCCATTCGAAAAAGAGTGCTGTGTAGGTAGCATGGAAAAAAAAACTTTATTTTTTATAAAGACCTCAAAGAACAAATTTGATATGAAGCTATTTTTTTTCAATAGTTTTTAGAACATTTATTTAAGATTGCACTTATGCTCTCAAAAACGTGTTTGCTTTCTGTGGGCATACTTCAGATACAAATGCTAGTTATAATGGCAATTTTTTATTGCAAGTTAAATTAATAAGTAAATATGAAAATGCTATGAAACAAGTTTTCGAAATGCCAGCAGGAAGTGTGCAATATTTGAGCCCTACCATATAAAATGAATTAATTCAATGAGTCATAATTCAGAAAAGATTTGGGTGAAGCAGAAAAATGCATCTCCACTTCATTCTTTATCTTTAGGCACTGCTCAAGATATATTGACAGCAGATCAAGTAATTGTCATTTCAAAACATATTCATAGTGCAAGAAAACAAAAGAGTTATGGATAAAGGTGTGATGATGCTTATGTTATGAATGGTGTCTATAATGGCCTCGAGCAAAACATAAAAACTAATCAGCTAAATGCAGTATATATGTATACTGCTCAGTTCACAGCTTAAAACATGCCATTAATGGTGGTGTAGGTGGTTGCAAAGAAATTACATTATTTGTTTAGCATATCACAAAATATACATTTATTCTGTCAGAAAAGTATAAGCTGATTGGGATTTAATAATACGTTTTCCAGCCGACACAGAAATATCTTTAAAAAACTAAAATCTTAATCATTAGTCAGCTAGGATCACTTCAATAAATGCAGAAAAATTACATTGTAGTGACATTCTGAAAGTTTTGACAGAAATCTACTTTAAAAGCAATAAAAAAAGTTACCTTTCACTAAAACTTTGCACTTGTGCATTCCTGCAGCATTTGCACACGCTAAAATTGTTAGTCTCGCTTTGGAAACTTTGACACCAGTTGATAAACCAACCGAATTCATATGTCGCCGAGCCTCGGGTATAAAATGATTTTCAAACCAATCATTCATCAACGCTTATGTCATCCATGCTCTTTTATTTGCACGATATATAACGGGGAAAATCGTTACTCATTTAAATGCTTGAGGTTGAGCATGTTTTCCGATTACGAAAAGCTTGCACTTGTTCATTCCTGCAGCATTTGTGCACGCTAAAACTGTTAGTCTCGCTTTGGAATCTTTGACACCAGTTAGAGCCTTTTCTGAAGAGGTTGCCAAGGTATTTTGCGGTACATATTACCAGAAAAGAACAGTTTCATCAGTGTTGTAAATTTGTTCCGGAGATAATTTTTCACAAGTAATGAGTTCAATGAATTCATCTGCAAATAGTTTAGCAGCTTCAGTATCAGCTGGAGCTTTTTCTCCTGAAATTTTTATCAAATATGTGCACTCAGTTTTTAAGTTCATTTCATCATGAAATATTTTGGTTTGAACCATTAGCATTGCACCCGTCAATGGCACGCCCTCGCTGCGACATTGTCTGATCTATTCAATCAGAACTTTTAAAGCATAATGAAACATTTTTCTGTTATTCACTGAGAGTGGGGTGTCGGAATCCACAAGAAATTTTAAGAAAAACGTTCCTTTGTCATACACAGTTGACTTTCCAATGCCATACCCGTCGGATAATTTTGAGACGGATATGCCTTCATCCATTTTTTTCAACAATTTCACTTTTTGTTTAATGGACATCAAAACATGATTTCGCTTTGTAGATCCAGAATTAGAAACTCATTTTGACACAATCGAAAGTTCAAACTTTAATTTTTATAAAATTGATGTAATAACTACAGTCTGCAAAAAATAATAAGCTGTTTCAAGTTAGAAGATTAAGGAGCAGCGCAGTCTGCTACATTAACTGAAATTCTTTAGAATCAATGAAGATAATTTTAGCCTAGGTTAATAGCCTCCACTATACATTATTGGCTATGCTTCATAAGTTTGCCAATGAAAGAAAAGTTGTTCCACTAAATTTTGTCTTGCTTCTATCGTGTACTGAATTAAGCCTGAATTGTATTAGTTAAGTTATTTATTATACCTACATCTATTTCTTGTGCATGCTTAAGGCTAATCTGAGTCCTGAATAAATAAAATTCTTATACATACTTATCTACAGCCAATGCTAGATACCGCCTGATGCGGTCTCTGTGGGTCTTAAGTTCTGCTACAAAGTGCCTCCAAGTTCTAAATTTTTACTGCCCCTAAACTTTGGATCCCAGTGCTTTCCATAAATTAGAAGAATTCTGTCATCCCTTAATTTTGGCTATCGGTGCTTCTCCAAATTCCAAAAGTTTTGTCTTCCCTAAATTCTGCCCCCCCCCCGGTGCAGCCATATGAGCTCTGATGCCGGTTCTGGGTTTATGTGAATAACATATCAGTTATTCTTCACTCAAATAGCACTAAATGTAATCTTTTGGCATATGAGTTTTTTACTAACAAAATCTATTTTTAGCATATGAAAAGAAATTTTTGTTAAATTTTACCTCATCAACATTTTTTAAGAGCATTTTACTTAAATCTGCAATCATTGCCATGCGTAATGTCAGCATAAAAGGTTGCCATACTATTGTTATTTATTTACTAATATAAAAAAAATTGTTTAGACATCACTGCATGAGTCATTACTCAAGTTATCATGTGTTAACAAACATGCGGTGATGAAAGCAAAATATAATAAATAATGATTTGCCAGATCAGCGTCAGGGATATAAAATACTAGTAGGTGTAACGACGTTCCTATGTAGAATGTTTGGGTTTGAGATTTATGCCCATCATATATGCAGCTACGAAGCAAAATTATTAATCCGACAAATTTATGCTTAAATGATTTATTTGTTCAATAATGAGGTATTTTATTTAGTGCCTAAGTGAAATTAAGAATGGGGACTCTCCATGTTTTATTATGGAAGGAAAAATCAAGTGCCCATGTGTAACGCATACAAGAAAAAAAAAAAGTTTGTGGTTTTGAGGTCCGGATTTTAGACCATTACGGATATTGGACGTCCTGATCTCAGACTTTGCACTACAGTTGTGTATAAATAAATTATCTTAATGAAAATGCGACCATTCAAGAAATTGGGAACTTAATGTTTAAAGATCACTTCAAAAATAACATTGACAGAAAAGCAATTTCTGAGAAATGTATACAGTTTTCTTACATTTTTTAAAGATTCCTGTAACAGTCGCTACAGTAGAAAGACTGTTTTTAAAGCTAAAAATCATTAAAGATTACAGAAGAAATACAACTGGACAAATACGATTAAACTACCTTTCACTTATTGCCATCATGCAGAAAGAGGCAAATAAAATGTACCTGAAAAATATAATAGATTCTTTTTCCTCAATAAAAGTATACACACAACTGTTCTGATAACACATTTCATAAATCCATTTATTATTGTGAATGTAACTTGATTATAATTTTTTCTTCCTTTTAATTAGTTATATTTATTTCTGTGTGGTTTTGTTAATAAATTTTGTTTATTATTATAATACCCTTAAATTGCTTAAAAACATCAAATAAAACTCAATTATCTGACTAACAGGTGAACATGCATGCATGTGTGTGCATATGTATGTATCTAAAATATATGTACAGGGTATCCCAGGATTATTGGGACAAACTTTACAGGGAGCTAGGGGACATCACAAGGATTTAGATTTGCATAGAAACCCAAGGTCAGAAATGTCCTCGTTCGGCGCTAGGTGACGTTGTTCAGGAGAACACTGGACAAAACAGACCTGCATTGCCACAGTCATTTCAGCTGTCATCGCCCACAGAGGAGTATGGAATGTTTTATGAATAACAAGCTGGCAGACATGCACCTGATTTCAATCAGGTTTATTTATGGGTTGCCAGAAGGAAATGCACAAGCAGCAGAAAGATTGTATTGCATAAAAGTACCCACAAAGAGATGCACCGGACTGCTGGATGTTTACTAATTTGTGTGAACAAGGATCATTACAAGGTAATAGGCATAGTGAGGGTGGGCCACAAGCGACTCGAACTCCCAGTATGGAAAAAAATGTGTGGAATATAGTTCCAAGGAGTCCGAGTACCAGCGTAAGAGCTGTCGCTGCTGCCGTTGGAGGATCTCAAGGTAGTATTCATTGTATTTTGCAACATAAAGACTTCACCCATATCATTTTTAAAGAGTACCGTAACTGCTCCCCACAGATCATCCTGAGCATGTGCATTTTCACAGTGGTATCTTGACCATTGCCGCCAAGAAGCACATAACATCCATTTCATCATCTTTTATGAAGAAATTTGATATTACTCTAGATTTTATTGCAATTATTTCTTTCTGCCTTAGAGAATGGTATTTCATCTTCTCACAGTTGAAACCAAAAAAGAGACCAATGACGTAGTTGGGTTCCCTTGAAAAGCTTTAATTTTGGAAGTGCCTTTAGTTTCATATGTATTTGCTTGAAAATGAAAAACTGTAAGAATTGTATAGTAAATAATATGAGCCGAGATTTTTAGCTCATGAAATTACAACATGTATGCATTTACATCTCAATTAGTAATGTAGCTATGGCAAACTAAACTATATTATATATAAAACATGAATCTAAACTAATTTTTAAGGTCAAATATATGGTAAATAGGTATAGTTATATTTTTCACAGTTTTTTAAATATATGTAAATAGTAATACTTTCATAATAAAAATTAATAAATTTCTACATTTATGAAGCGTTCTTTTTGCACTGAAGTAAATAACGCTTTTGATGTTAGCGACAAAATAATTTGCATTACAAAAATATTAAATAAAAATATGCTATACATGCTAACAAGGCTTGATGCATATATGTAATCAGAAATTAATCCTAATAAAACATTTTGTAATACATTAAACTGAAGCAAATTTTGCTCCTTTCTGG
>KK115487.1:190504-205657 GCA_000611955.2 Stegodyphus mimosarum
AAAACGAAGATAAAATTCAAAATTTCGATCTACTGAAACATAAGCAATAGTACATAGTAAAAAAACAAAAAGTGGTTAAACAATTTTAACTACGTAATTTATATTTTTATTTATAATAAACAGTAGAAACTCGCATTTGTTTCTCTCCACACTAAAATGTAACAATACAATAAAGATGAAATTCAAAATAGCGCACTCATTTCAACCATGTAAAGTCCGCGTAAATACTATAAACGGTAACCTTAAACCCTAACGATTTTCATGACACCAAGAGGTTACCAGATTTGAAGCGATTTCGCTTCATTTGGCGACTGGCCTCTAATCTGCAGTCTAACCCTACAGTTAAATATTAAGAAACTGCAATGATATTTTATAACTACAATTAAATATTAAGAAACTGAAAATATCATACAGAAATACTTTTCAAAATTTTTTAAAATATAATTTTCAGAACAAATTAAGTATTATAGAAAAAATAGAGAAATACACTATACAGCATGGAATGTAGATTTTTGGAAAATTAAACATAAAGCACAGTAGCAATAATGTTTATGAGTTATTATATTTTACACAAGATCTCATGAAAATATTATCACGATATTTCACAATAAAATCCTTTAAACGTTTTCTCTCCATTCCCTACAATACTTCGCATAAAACGTAGATCATACACACTGAAAAGACAACAAAAATATGAAGTAAAACCTTTTAAACTCTTTTAGACCATCTTGAAGTAAAAAAGGTAAAGTTATAAAATTTGGAATTTCAGCTTAGAAATTTCGTGCTGACTTCAGAAATCATAAATAAACAAACAAATAAATAACGGTGACTAAAAATAGTAAGTCTGTTAAAATAGATCACTTTAGGAATCCGATGGAGCAGCTCAGTTTAGATTCAAAACACTGTTCAAAACAAAGCATTTTAAACCTTCAAAACCAATATTTTTTCCTATCACAAAAAAAATGCACAAAACTAATAAGTACACTTCGAAAATTAAAATGCTCTATACATAAACTAATAAACAATATAATTAAGGAATAAAAAAGGATATGACCGACAGTAAATATGCGCATATCACAGACAAAAAATCACCATATTTCAGAAAGGGGGGAAAGGAAAAGGGACAGAAATATTACAAATGAAAAGTTAGGGAACGGTGATTTCGGACGTCTTCGCACAGAATTACTTTCATTACAGCTGACGTTACAGATCTTAGGGAGTTAAATATTGTTCGTATGACGCTTCACAATTTAACCATGTTTACAGATCACTAATATTTTCGCATCCAAGCCACCTGTATACTTCCAAGTCCCAATAACATTACAACACGACATTTAAGATTCGCAAAACCGGCATAGTTGTTGCCAATACTTGGTAACGGTAATTCATCGCCGAAAATGTTTACATCTAGAAACATGGAAATAGCACGTAACTCAAATACAAATTCGAAGCTTTGAAGTAGTGGCGATTCAGCTAAAAATTCGTCTACGACTAAGAGTAGCTCTGAGCTGGGAGTTATGTATACTATGTTAATGCTTCGCAAGGATATATGTATCATCTAGATTTCAACAGAATGAGGAAATAACGTTTAAATCTTATAATCACTATACTTCTTGTATATTTCAGATACTACACAGATATTTTTCTACACAGATCTCGAGTATAATATTTCACACATTAAAGCCTTATTTAAAAGAGCTAAAATCTTCTGTGATATGGTTTACGATGCATATTATATGCCTGTATATTATTTTAATTTGGAATACGAAAATACTACTAGTCAGTTTCACAAAATTTTCTGACTGTTAATGTCAAAAAAATGCCTATGACTAAGACTCCTATATCTCTAGTAGCTCTAGTTTACACTCGTACATGGAGTTAGGGAAATATTGGAAGTTGCGGCATTAGACCATCCCATCTTTCAGACTGTAAGGTTCTATAGAAATATGAAAACAGAGCAAACTGTCAGTTCCATAAATGCGACTCATTGACTAATTGAGCCTGGAATGGAGGCACTAGAATTCTAGTTCTAAATCGTATCACACGGTCACCAAGTGCAATTAATTCCTGTTTCATTTCTTCAATAGGACAGTCAGAGGATATCCCTTGCAGCACCCTTGCTTGGTTTAACTTTTTTCAAGTGGGCCACATAGTGCTACTTTGGTTTAAAGAGCTTTGCGTTGCTTATTATGCGAGCGCATGCCCCATGCGAGTCACGTGTGCTCTGTAGATGAATCGGTTAGAGGGAATATTTAAACGCATTTAAAACTTTTGTACATGCTACTTTCAGATTTTACAAATTCTGTTCATTTGTGAAAACAGACATTTGCAGCGATGGCGTGCTCTCCGAAATGGACAATCAAAAATGGCTCTGTAGATGAAATTAAAGTGAATATATCGTTGAATAAAACCATGGATACCGCTGAGGACAAAAACAACCAAATGAGCACAGTTTCTCGTCCCTCACCTACAGCAAGTAAAACGAAGACTAAACCAAAATATTTTCCCTCACAGAATGGAAAAAAGACGCTGAAAATTGGCTTGAGGAAAGTCATTGATATGAGGTATTAAGTTATTTTTACTCATTATTTGCTTGTTAGGGAGGAAAAATAAATCCCTTTTTTCTCTCTCTCTCTCTCTCTCTTTGAAAATTCCCGTGTTTCTGCTATGAAAATATTTTACGTGGATGAAATTTTGAAATTAAATTTGACCGTCATACCCGAATTTCTTTTTGCAACACCCCCCAACTGACAAAACCTCACATTTCTTAAGAAATTTCCCATTCCTGATTACCATGATAGTTAAAACTTCTTTCTGATGCTTTTATCGTAATAATTGCTGCATTGTAATTAATTAGTTTAGTCGTTCATAATAGCTAACGTTAAATACTTCATAGGAGATATGTACTGTAAGAGCAAGTGGTCATTATAACACTTCCCACGTTTTATAGTGACCCCATGCATCTTGGAGAAAAATGACATGTTATAAGGAGCAGTCGCTATAATGAAAGTAAAGCTGATATACTATCATAAGTATCAATTTTTTTTCAGTCATTGTAATGGAATTGCCATTGTAAAGGAGCGTGGATTGTATATTGTATTTTCAGTCATAATTTAAAATTCTCTCATAACTATTAAAGATGTAATGTTATATTTAAATTAATGTACTATAATATAGATATTTCCGTTTTCAGTGCAGTTTTGCTCAAGTATATGCCAAAATATATTATAGCATATAATTAGTTGTTCTTGCTTTTTTAAAAACTGAATCTAATTATTCCATTGTCATTAAAACTGAGATAAAACTTGGAATGCAATCCAAACAAGATACTTATAAAAACTTACATTATTTGCTACGATAATTCATTCAGTTCTCCATATGTATTTGCAAATGCATTCAAAAATTTCATGGCATCTCATTTTAGCTCCATAATGACAACTGGCATTGTAATTTTGCCACTAAATTTTTCATTCAAAATTCTACCATTTGCAAAATGGTAGGTAAACATGTTTAAAATTTTTATTTATTGAAATTCATGCTAAAATTTTTTAAGCATTTTTTTAAGAAATAATTAATTTATTTCCAAAAGATTTAAAAATTAGTGTGCATCTTACATGCTAAAGTGCTTTATATGCCATTCAAATAATGTCTTACTGGTCTTACTGGTAGTTTAAACTAGTTTTGATTAAGTGAAACTATGACTGTTATGTATGCAGGGCTGTTCCTAGACCATTGGCTGCCTGCATACTTTCATAAGATTGTCACTTCCAAACTAATTAAAAAATGCTCAGTGATTAATAAAATTTTTATTCCATACTCACCATGTACCTACATATGATAAACTGTATAAAAAGTACTTACATATGACAAGTACTTACAGTGTATTTAATGAATTTAAAATATTTAGGCGTGATATTGCGAGAGTCCAGCCACTCCCGATTTTGGCTGCCTGTGTACTTTTATGTGCTGCACCCCGACTAGGAACTATCCTGTATACGCACTGTGTTTACCTATTTGAAAGTATAGACAGACCGTATAGAAACTGGCACAAAGTTACTCTGAATAATTGAAGTTCTGCTGTCAAAATTCCACTTGAAACATGTGTATTCAGATATTTTTTTCTTTATGTAATTTTTTTAATAGCGATAGTTGTACTCTAAAGAGAAGAACCTTCGTATTTCTAGATGTAATGTTTCAGCTTTTTGTTATCCGTAACAAAACATATTTTGAATGTTCGAATAATTTTTTTAAATACTATTCCCTGAAGTTTTGTCATATCATTGTAATAAATCCCAGGATTCCCTGTTGCAGCTACTTGGCGCAGTCAACGGCATTTTCCTATCACATGTAGTAAGTTGAAGGTTCGAATTCCCATGCTATCTTTTTTTTTCTTGTAGTTTCTTCTGTTTTACTACAGGTTGCAATATGTTTTAAAAGTTTGTGAGAATTGCTTTTTTTTTTTTTTTTTTTTTTTTTTTTTTTTTTTTTTATTTTTTTTGCTATGTAATGATGGGTATTTAAAGATATTACTCTATTGTGTAAAGTTAAATCAGCATTTGCATATTAGTTTAACCATCTTAGTAGAAGTTGCCCAATTTTCCAAAATGTTCCATACTGTGGCAACTAAGCTTGTGGCAGTTCTTTAAGTTTTGACGAGTATCATCACTATTCTCGTATGCATTCTTTTTGTTACACTCTAAATTCTAATTTTTTAGTCATGATATTTTTAGATTTTTAGTCATGATATTTATTTCAGTTTTAAAACATGTTGTGGAATATATGTAGAAATTTCATTAAAATTTTTGCAGGTTTACATTATTTTCGCAGAAAATTGCTAAAGAAAACAATTGCTTTGAATCTATTCCTAATACAGTTGTAGTGGCCATATGGTTAAAACTCCTGAATATTGATAGTTCGGATGCAGGTGAATCTGATAGCTATATTAAGTCAAGAAAATAGTTTTTTCTCATAGTAGTTTTAAGAGATTTGTGCTTTCTAAGCGAAAACCGCAGCCAGTCAGAGGGTTAATATGCAAGTGCCATTAAATCACTATGAATAATGGTTGGAATGCGCTTTAGCCCACTACTTGGCGGTGGTTGTTTTTGAATGAGCAATAAACGTGCCAACATGGGTAACTCCGTATATCCGCCAACATGGCTGACAGTTTGTACGTTGCCTACATTGTGCAATTCGCTGAAGTTTTTTTTAAGTTTAAAAGAAATGCTGTGCACATGGCATTTTCTTGTAATTTATTTTCGTTATTTTAGCTTATTTTGTTCATTTGTATACGTTGCCTACATTGTACAATTCGCAGATTTTTTTTAAAGTTAAAATGGAATGGTGTGTACATGGTATCGTTTGTAATTTTAATGCCCTTTTTAAAAAAAATTCCTTCTTTCTTCGATCCCATTTTGGTTACGTTTTCGCGGAGCGTGTCGGGAAGGGTATGTAACAGCATAAAATATGTAAGTATTACAACATAAAATGTAAATAATTAATTTAAACCTAACTGACAAATATTTTAATGATCATAATGTTCGTTTTGCATTATTTTATTATCTTTTTGTGGCAACAGTTTCCATACTAATTTATGCTTTAGAATTCTATGTTTTGTTTACAATAGGTTTTCGTGGAGCGTGTCGGGAAGGTTGCAATTGCAAAGACGTTTCGCAGAAACGCGCCGAATTGGCGATTTTCAAAACGTCGCCAAGCAGTGGGCTAAAGTGCATTTTCACCATGAATAACATCCAAATGGTACAAAAAAAAGTCTTTATTTGATACACTGAACAAGAATAAGCCAGTTTGAAGATCAGAGACTAACTTGATTGAACCATAGCCAGTGATGCTAATGCCTTACCATTCTCAGACTGTTCGCTTGTATAAAAGGTGAAAATGCGCTTTAGCCCACTGCTTGGCGATGTTTTGAAAATCGCCAATTCGGCGCGTTTCTGCGAAACGTCTTTACAATTGCAACCTTCCCGACACGCTCCGTGAAAACCTATTGTAAACAAAACATAGAATTCTAAAGCGTAAATTAGTATGGAAACTGTTGCACACAAAAAGATAATAAAATATGCAAAACGAACATTATGATCATTAAAATATTTGTCAGTTAGGTTTAAATTAATTATTTACATTTTATGTTGTAATACTTACACATTTTATGCCGTTACATAACTTTCCCGACACGCTCCGCAAAAACGTAACCAAAATGGCATCGAAGAAAGAAGGATTTTTTTTTAAAAGGGCATTAAAATTACAAACGATACCATGTACACACCGTTCCGTTTTAACTTTAAAAAAAATCTGCGAATTGCTCAATGTAGGCAACGTGCACAAATGAACAAAATAAGCTAAAATAACAAAAATAAATTACAAGAAAATGCCATGTGCACAGCGTTCTTTTTAAACTTAAAAAAAAAAAACTTCAGCGAATTGCACAATGTAGGCAACGTACACATGTTATACGGAGTTACCCATGTTGGCGCGTTTATTGCTCATTCAAAAACAATCGCCGGCAAGCAGTGGGCTAAAGTGCATTTCAACCGTATAAAAATATGTAATTTTGTTGTAATATGCATTATGTCTATTTCTTAGACCTTTACTTTTTTAATATTAATGAAATATAATTTTAATTTATTCTGACCTTTTTATTTGCAAATACAAAAGTTATGCTTATAAATTTATAAAACAGTTATAGCTTTTACACTATGATTTAAATACACATTTTAAAGTAATCTGTTCTCTAGATATTTACATATTATACTTTCGACCATAAAAGTTGGTGGAGATCCTGCGAAAGTTGTGTCGAACTTTACTACAGAATTCTTAGAGTTGATTCTCTTTATATAATAAGTATTTGATCTGCTTCATCTTTTTGTTTTGTAAAAAGGCTGTCATTTGTTTCTACTATTTTGTTTCGTTTGCTCATTTATTTGTTGTTTGTTTCTTTTAATGGGGTTAGTCTATATTTTAGGGTGTCCCTTGGATTATCACAATGTTGTTGTTTTATTTATGGTAACCTGAGTAGTTGAATGTTATGGAAACCCTATTATGACATGATTGGTTGTGTGATTGTGGTGAATTTAACTGATGGGAAAATATTTATAAGGGCTTATTTCTGTTTTGGATGTCAGTTAAGAAGTATGTTGCTTATTTTGTGCTGTAAACCATAAAATGGCTGTATGAGATAAGATTAATCTGAAGTTTCTGTAGGATTTGGAATGAAAGGGGGGGAAAGCATTAATTGACTGGTGTGTAAAAGAAGGTTTACTTAGTAGTCATTATAAGTGTCCTGTTTGTATGAAGGAAATACATATGGTTGAACATAAAAATCATTGAGGTGGCTTTGAATGGGTTTGTTGCAAGAAAGGTTCATGCAAGAAATGCCACTGACAGTCCAGCACTACTGAGGATATATTTAACTCTTATTTTTGTGAACTTATGTGGCAACAGCAGTATGCATATTCTAGTTCAGATAATTTTAGAAAGTTTTGTGTGCCACAGATTGAAGAAATTTCTAAATATGGTTAGTTGATATTTCCTTTTTGTAGTGCACATATGCCAGCAGTTCTCAATCTTTTGACTAATGTGAACCATCTAAACAAAAAAAGAAAAACTTTAGTACCACCATCACATTTTGCAATGATTATTTTTCAGTTTCTCAATAGAAATGTTAAAAAAGTATAGTTTGCCATTTACATAACCTGTTGGCCATTTGTATTAAATATGTGCACATAAAAATATTAGGTTAAAAATTGGTTACCATTACAGGATAAATTGGATTAAATACTGGATTAAAAATTGGTTACCATTGTACTATGTAATTAATTACCAAGATTTAAGTCATAATATTTTAATTTTAAAATTTATTGTGAAATTTGGACATGTTTAAGAGAGATCAATTTCTTTATGTCTGGTCGTATTTCGCTTAGCATTAACCATAAATTACGATCCACTTTTAATTTTGTTCTGTATTTTCTTATTCTCAAATACAGCATGGAAAAAAATCCTTGTTCACACAAATAGGTTGTTCAAAAGGGAATACAAATTTAATAGCTTTATTTGAAATGCCTATAAATTCGTTTTTTCAATTCAGCTGAAAGTTAACAAGTGTGTTATTTTTTAAATCTTCAGTTAGAGTTCAATTTCTATCAGTTGTCCTTTTCTTTCATGAGATTTCTGAATTTAATAGTTAAAAGTATTTTGTTTTCATTGTGTGCGACCTATTTTGCATACCACCGGTTGAGAATCTGGGGTATATGCGATAACATGCATTTCCTTTTTAGTATTATTCCATTGTGTGATTTAAATTAGCTTCGATTGGCTACAAATTTTGTTAAATTTTGGTGATGTATATTATATGATGTCATCTTCTCCTGATTTTTTTTTAAGTGAAAATAGATCGATGTGTACATAGACAAAGTCAAGATAGTGCGCAATGCCGAGTTTGTCCAATTCTCTAATGTTTTTTAAGTGAAAATAGATTGATGTGTACATGGAGACCGAATTTGTGCAATTCTTTGACTTGTTATTTTCATTTTGGTTTTGTGTAATGGCCATCTTGAAATCGTGCCTTGCTGGCCAATCGCCAATTTTCGCCAAGGGGCACCCTGAAATATATTTGTGCCTTTAATGGAAGCTCTATTTAAAATGTTTAAAATTTTAGTTATTCAAGTACAAACTTTAAGTACATTAAAATTCAAGTACAAACTTCTTGTAGGTAATTGTTCCAGTTTATTATTTTTTGTCAGCTGTATTCAGTTGACTATATCATGACCATCAAATAAACATTTTTTTGGTAGTTAATCCCTTAATTTTGAAAATAACCCATTGCATGCTGCTCTGTCGAAATCAGGTCCCAGATTTGAATCTTTTTATTTTTTTCCCCAAAATGAAAAAAAAATACAGCAGGAACAGGTAATTTTTATTGTTGTATCTGTCAAAAGGTGTACTGAATGTACTGTTTACTACTTTCATCGTCATGCTGGATTTGCCAGAAAGCACTGTTGGCATCTAAAATGGAAAATATTTTTGCTTTTGGCATTCTAGTAATAACTTCTATGCTTAACATAGGGTATTATCCTGGTTTTATCACTTTAATTAAAGCTATAGGATTTAAACTTATTTTATTAAGCTTGACAACAGTTAACTATTGAATTTTCAGTTGGCTTACCTTTCTCAATGACATTTAAATTTTCCATTCTTTGTAGCTCTTTCTTCACTTTATCTTTTACAGTTATTACTGTTATTTTATTATTATTTTTTTTAGGATGAATTACGAGTTCTGTCTCTTGTTTTAACCAGATGTTTTCTCCTTTTGAATATCCTAGCTCTTCAACTACATCTTTGTCTTTGGTACAACCAAATATTACTTTTTGTATTAAACCTGGTTGCAGATGTGAGTTTAATCATAATATGAAGGTACTTCTTTGTCTATAACTTGGAACTGTACCATATAATTAATTTTTCCATATTTCCAGATAAGTAGCTTTTTCTATAGTATCCATTTTATTCCTAAAGAATGTAACTAATCTTTTAAATTTCAAACTTCTGTATCAGAACATCCAGCATTTTCACTTTGCTTTTAGAAATAACATTGCACATTGCTGTGGTATCACACTTCTTAGGTTTAATTTTATTTACATAAACAACAACAATCTTTTTCTCTTCTTTGTAATTGGAATTAACACGTAATGTTCAGTAAACTTGTAACTCTTTCTCAGAGTTATAGCTTTTGCAACTAATTTGCAAAATGATTTGCCTTTATACTTATGACATGTTTTTTCATACACAGAACACTTTCAGTGTTCATGAAATGTTCTGTGTTTAGAATAAACTCTTGTTCCTTGTTTCACAATATTTTCTCAATTTAATAGTTGTATTCTTATTAGTTTCATTTGTGCGATGTTTACAACAGTAATTTCAACTTCTATTATTTTAATTTGATGTGCATTTATTGCTGAAGATCTACATGTATCAAGAGATTTTTCTGTTATGAATTTGGCTTTTGCAATACTCTTGCTCTGACTACGTTGTTTTTAAATACCACAAACAATTTTATCTTTTATTAGACTGTCCATTAATTGTGCAAACTCACATGATCTAGCTTTGCTTTAAAAATTAGTTACAAAATCATCTGTGGTTTGATTTTTGGTAAAGAATAAATGTCTTTCATATGTAATATTCTTCTTAGGTGTATAACATTCCATGAATTTTTTCTTAATTTCATCTACTTTAAGTTCTTTACTATCTTCTATATGAAATGTATTATATATGTTGTAAACTGAAACAAAGCTGGTGTAGAATGGCACTGATGCTATGCAAGTGACACCAGTTATTGGCCATATTTAAGGGGAAGCTGAAAGGTCTGCAGCCTTCCCAAAACTTAATTTTCAGTTTGTAAATGAAATACATTTGCAAAAACATTGGTTTTAGGTAAATCACAACCTCTCTTCTGAGTAAATCGTAACGTAGTGACGTCGGTGGTCGTTCAGCTTTTAGATCATGTGAGAACTTAGAATTAGTTTTTGGTAAAGCTTTATGAGGAAATGCTTGCTGTTATGCCTGTCCTTGTCCAATAAAGTGTTTTCATGTTTTTCAATTGATTTTGTTGTCATCAACTTTTAAAAAAGCATCCCACATCGGGTAAATGTGAATCCTGAATTGAATTTCAGCTTTTTATTCTCATTATGTTTCAAGACCACAAATTCCTGTTATATGAAGAAAAGCCTTTTCTTTTTCTTTATTATGTAAGCCATTTGCCACATCATAAATTTCAAAGACTGAAGGCATGATTTCTATCAAATCATCGGCTTTGGAGACTTTAAACTTTTCATTTTAAAAACAGCACTTTCAATGCCATATAAAGTAATGTTCAGTTAAACTCTTTTGCTTATGTATTTATGTACACATAATTCTAAAGCATGATATAGGACTGCTAAGCTGACTTGCATCTGTTTTTACATGTCTTCAATCTGTTGTGATTCATAAGTTGTAAAAATTCTGAATGTTACAATGTTGACAAATATTTATTCCTTCTCACAGTGGGAAGTGATTTTTGCCTTTGACAACAAAGAGTGAAAGTAAAATTTTGCTTAGTGTTAGCAGAAAGCTGCTGCTGAGACCGTTGTTATGTTATGGGAGGTCTATAAAATTGCTTTGAGTAAATCATAAGTGATTTTCCCTCTTCAGAAATAGCAACATATCAATTAAAGACCTGCCATGACCTGGTAAAATTTTAAATTCTTTATACAGCATTGATTTAAGTGCATCCTAACACACGTAATCAGGAGTACTTAAGCTATGTCAGGACTCCGTCGTGTATAAGTAATGGTAAAAACAGGCTGATATTCCCAATGAAACACTATTTTTTTTTTGGTTTTAAATTTAATTATTGCATGCAGTGGACAATCTATTATATATTGATCTTAATGCAATAACATCTTTGAACCGATTTGCACGTAATTATATTTCTAGTTTTTATAGTCTTACTATAATATAATAAACATGTAGTTCTCTTTGCATACCACTGTATCTTGTAAATATAATGAAAGTTCTGGGGAAAAAAGATTTATTAAGTATGCCTATGAATGTGGAGAAAATAGATTAAACTGCAAAAGCAACTTTTGTGTTTGTGGCAGACATAATAGTTTAGTTTCATTAAAACTCTTGGAAACTGAATTAAAATTACTGGATTTGAAAGAACATAACTTTCCACAATGTATAATAGACTCAAAATGTTCAGAAATGCAGTTAGATGTCATAGGCAATAATTTTAGATTAATTTTGATTAAGGAAGTCGTAATAGATATTTCCCATAAACAAAGAAACAAGATGCTTCATTTGCTTCCTAATGATGCGAAGCTGAAGCATAACTTACTTTGAACTCAAACAAAGGGTGCTGAATATTGCTATCAATTGAAGCTGTTAATTTCTGATGGTGACTCTTTGTAAGAAGCAGGTACAGAAGTTGAATTCATGAAGCTTCCCTTTAATCACATAGATCATGTGTGCAAATGGAAAGAACTGTCTGGTGTTTCAGACTCAAAATTAATGAAGAAATTAACACAAAAATCAAATCGAGAAAGGTAGTAGAAAAATCCTCCAAAAGCTCCACTCTTTAAGGTTAAACCCCAAGAAGGTGTAAATTTTTTATGCTTTTTTAAAGCATTTATCATGATCGTTAATTAACTGTACATTTTTTGGCCACTTGAGTGGTGAATTCCTTAAAATTGAACCTACCACAGCAGATGATCACCATACATTAAGTTATTTCTTAGCAAATTCTGTGGAGCATTATGTTGTCAACCTATGACATTAAAAATAGCCTGTGAAGATCTTCTGTTAGAGTTACTTCCAAATTCTAATGTTATAATTATCACTGAATAACTTACTGAATTGTGCAGTTTACATTAAAGCCTGGAATTGGGCTTTAATTAATGTAAACTGCACCAAAAAAGGAGACAGTTCCATAGCTCCTGTTCTACTGGGCCAATTGACAAAATTCAAATTGCGTTTTTCACGTCTCGAAAGCACGACTTAGGATATGTATTAGATTTATATATAGCATTGTTCTAATATAGGTATTTTGCACAAAATCAGACTTTTTCTGAAATGACATACCAATTTTTTTCCATGTTTCAATTCTACGACTCAAATTATGCCAAACTACCAAATTTTGTAAAAATCGCATGAGTAGTTTTAAAAAATTACCTCTCAAAATTTTAGCTCCTCAATGTTAATTGAATCTGATATATATTTGTTAATATATCCTTTTTTTTTTAATTAAACTTACTTGATCCTTCTTTCGCATTTCAAAATTTTGGTTCATTCCAAATAAAATTTGCTTATTTTTTATGATTTAATTTTTAAATTTATAATTTTAAATAATTGTTATAAATTTTTCGAAAAACATTTTGCATTATAATCTATAAAATTTTTACCATCATCTTAAAGTAGATGTATTTCTAAGCATATCTGCAAAAAATTAGTTTTTTTATTCAAAATTTCCTGAGACATACGTGAATTTATGTATTTGCGCACTTTGAAATTTGGCATATTTCTTAAAAGAACAACACAAATGTGATTTACGCACTTTGTTAAAATTATTTGGAAGTATGATTGATAACTTTTTTCCCCACTCATCTGCAATGGAAAAAAGGAAAGGAAAATAGGTTGCTATAAATTAAAAAGTTCACTAAGTAAATTATTCTTGGTGAAAACTGAAAAAAATATGATAAGATAAATTTTTGAATTTCTCCGTAAATTTTGCACCAAATTTTACAAAATTTAATATTTAGGCCTAATTTGAGTCGTGGAATCGAAATATGGGAAAACAAGTGGCATGTCATTTCAGAAAAAATCCAATTTTGTGTCAAAATACCTATGTTAGAATGATGCTATATATAAATGTAATATATATCCTAAGTCGTACTTTCGAGACATGAGAAACGCAATTTGAATTTTGTCAATCTGCCTAATAGAACGGGAGATGTACAACTGTCCCTTTTTTTTTCCACAGTTTACATAAAGTTATGCAGTTAATAAAATATAAAACCAAGGCACTCATGCCACTTTTTCAAGCACAGCATATCCCGTATAAAAATTTTGAAAAAACATGATGTTACTCATCTCGTATTCTTTCATGTAAAAGTAGGAAAATATATTGCAGAGAACCAAGTGTCATTCTTGCCGGAAATGGCATCATTCATCCAAAAATTGTCACATGGCACCCTAGTGTGTCAAGTGTTCTGGATTTCACAGAACTTGCAATTTTGATTTCCAGGGATGCATAGAGACCCCCAAATGTGCTAATTGTCTAGGACCTCCAGGTAGCCTTGGATCAAGGTTGTTCCAAGTTCCCGTCTGTCAGAAAATCAGGAAAAAGTTCTGCGATTAGCCTAGGGCCAGATACTTAAGTCAGAAACCACAGATATTAAAACTGCTCAGAGTATGGGATGTATCCCCAAAGGCACAACTGGTGGTGCGGCAAATTCTACTTTTAATAAACCAGTCAATAATAATTATGTAAATAATGTTAATGATCATTCGTATATCTCTGAGTTGTTCTATGTCATAAAAGCATTTTAAAACATTTTTGGTCTGAACATTGGCCACATTATTCAGATTTACAAGAGTAAGATACCCATGTGAAAAGAATGTATTAATGCAAGCTTTATGCTTTTACCTCATTATTGGTGAAATTAACAGGTTATCTGATCAGAATCATGGATTGGGAACATAGAATTGTGACATGGAATGCAAATGGTGTATTCCATAAAATTAATGAATTACTTGTATTTATAAATGAGTATAATCCGAATTTAGTTCTCCTCTAAGAAAACAAATGTAGTCCTAATATTAGTACTTTAAACATCTGTAAGTATGATATGTACAAATTTGACAGGAGCAGGACAATTCAGTACTGTGGAGAGGGTCTGATCATTTTGATTAAGTGCTTCATTATCACATTACACTGTCTCAGCTTTTAGAAATTGAAGCCTTCGCTATCATCATCACTGCACTCACTTCAGAGCCAATTAGTTATTTCCACCTATATTCGATTCAACAAAAGATCGCAAGGGTATATCATGCAGGATTTTGAAATGCTATCCCAACTCCATAATCGGATCATCTTGGGTAGAGATTTTAACGCAAACTACCATTAGTGGAACTGTACTAATACCACATTTCTAGGTAATGTAATTCATTGTTTTGTCCATGTGGCTGTTTTTACAATTGCAGCTCTACAAAACCCAACATGCTATTATGGTACATCTGCATCAGTTATTGATTTTTTTATACTCAGAGGCTCTCTAAGTATATTGAAAGCCTGAGTGAACTTTTCTCAGATCATAGTCCAGTTTCAATTGATCTTGATGTATCTGTTTATGGCACACCACACAAAAAGGCCTTTATGACTAACCGGTCTGGGTTCACCAAAGCCTTAAACAACACTTTACTCTACATACCAACAGCACATACAGGTGATGAGTTAATGACTTAGTTTTGAATTTCGCTTCTGAGTTTCAAAATGCATTGCAGCAAAATAACACTTCTGTCAGTGACAGGAGAAAAACCTTTAATGCTGAAATAAAAAAGTTGATCCAAAAATGTGGTGTTGTATAGAAACAATGGCTGTGTTCCAGATAC
>KK115487.1:209443-241702 GCA_000611955.2 Stegodyphus mimosarum
GTTTTGCTGTCAGCGCCATCTGTCGGACATTTTTTGAACTTTTTTTGGTTCTAATAAAACCCCATGTCATTCTAAGTATGTGTGTCAATTTTTACCTCTCTATCTACATTATTCCGTGATTTATTAAGTTTTCAAATTTATACTGACTTTTTGATCACCCTGTACATGAATTTCTGGAATTTTAAGCTCATGGGTGGATTGCAGAGTTCCTAATGAACTAGCAACAACTCAAAGCTTGTTTGAGCACAGTATTCTGTACAATTTGTAATTTTTGTATAGAAGTTTTACAAGCATAACCCCAAAGAGGCCAGGCATAGATGGGTATGGGACAGAAAAGGGTCTTATAAATGAGTATTTTGTTATCAGTAGAAAGAACGCTGTTCCGAGCAATTAGGGGGGCGAGTGTGCATTTATGCACTTGGAACTTTGATAAGAGCTGTGTAGTGTGGGGGGGGGAGGAGACCGTGTGAGCCAGTAATCTAAAATAACACCAAGATGTCAGGCCTGCTTGGTCCATGGGCTACGAGTGTCATACATGTAAACGTGTATGCTGGCATCGGTGCTTCTTTTCTTCATGAATAACGCTGCATCTGACTTGTCTACATTGATCTTTGCCTTCCAGGCTTGTAGCCAGGACTCAAGTTCATGTATGTAGCTTTGTAGTGAGTGAATGACTGAGCTGTGCGATGCATTTTGATAGAATTGTGTTATAATGCCATTAAAATGTATGTTTATAAATATGTACTAATTCTAAAGAAGATTAAATTCAGAGCTCTTGATTACAAGATATAATTAAAATGAGTAAATAAATAAAAATATAATTTATTATTTTACATAAATATTACAGTAATATTGTATGAAAAAGGTAATACCTAATATACGTAGCTATACTTTGACACAGTATTCAAAGAATCAATATGAATACTCAAAAGACCAGCTCCAAGGAAGTGAAAAGAGCAAATAATGAAGACTCCATAGGAATCAGATTTGCTGCTAGAGCAAGAATGATGAAAAGAGGGAATAATCAGGGCTCCAAAGGACCCAGATCTGTGACTAGTGCCAGAGCATTGACAACATGGAATCTGAGGAACTAGTTCCTATAATTTGCATGCTTTAAACGATCCTCGCACTGCAAGGTGAGGAAAAAAAAAGCTCCATCCATCTGCAAACAGGGAGTGGTCAGTTTTACTGAGATGCATCGGTTTATTTAATGTTTTATTTTTTAAATACTAGAAGGAACACAAGCAAACCAGAAGCACAGATATATACATACATAACACACTTAAAAAATAGGTCTGGACATTTCTTTACATTTCTGGTAAATAATAAAAAAATGCTCGTGTTTACATTAAGAGGAATCAAATTTTTTGGCTCACTTCCGAACAACAGCTTTTGGTGAACTGTTAAAAAACTGCTGCTCTGTTTTTACCGGAGTGCTGATCATTCGTTCAGTATTCAGTAAAGTGAATCCGTTCCAGAGCTGATCATCCATCTCCTATACAAATTCATCTCACCATTCTTTAAAACTGCATGAGGGGAACAGTCATGTAAGTTCGTTTTATTGCTGGTAGAGATGATGTAAACCAGATAACCAGTTTAATAATTTTTTTTAGGTGTTCCAAAATAAGTTTGAATGCCAAAACATGCTTATCACCCCCTACCACCCAAAATATGCCCACCGTCTCATTGAGAACCAGTGATAAAATTTGTTTCTATTAATTAACATTAAGCTATTCCCCATTTGGTACAATGTAAGCTAATTAAATAACATAAACTCTTATGAAATAATAAAGTATTTTTGTATTACACTTAATTTAATAAAAAAACTAAAAATGCATAAATAAATTAGCAAGCTGAATTTTGCAGGTAAGGGACAATCCAAGTAATTTACGTTTTGATTAGCTGTAATTCTAATTTACTTAAAAAAATACTGTTTTTTTTATTCTACTTTCATTATGTGTATTATATTTTTCAGATCTTCAAAGTCTGAAGCTTTGAAATGTGACCAAGCAGAAGATAAAAAGAGCAGTAATTATTCAGAACATTCCACTCAAAGGTATACTATCATAAAAGAGCCAAATGAGACTGCTCATCTATTACCAGTTGTTAATATTTTAGAAAAATACGATTTCAAATATGAAGTGATGCCTGATACTCAACGGAAAAACAACAACATATTCTTTCAAGATAAATTAATGAATGCATTTTTCAAATATTATCCAGAATATATATGTATTGATGTACTGTGTGAAATAGCTGAACTAGAACGTTATTTATGCTTGTTCATAAGTGCAGATGCTAATGGATATTGTGAAATTGTTTCAGTAGGCCTAATTAAAAATGACAATTCAGGACTTTTGTGGTTATGTGAAGTTTTTAAGAAGCATAATCCAAATTGGCGAAAAATATGTCTTATTACTTCTGATAAAAGTTTGTTTAACATGGAAGCTATTAAACAGTCTTTTGCTGATAAAACTGTATTAGTTTCATTTTTTCACTCTTTAAAAGCATTAAAAAGAGATCTTTCTAACCTTGATGATAAAATTTCTGATCAAGATATCAATAAAACTGTTCAAATTTTTGAACGTATGATTTTCGCATCGGATGAATCTGAGTACTCCGAACTTCTGAAGCAACTCAAGACCTTACCTTCATCTGTTGCAATCCTTTTCCGAAAAAAATGGCATCCAAAGAGAGATTTGTGGGCCTTAGGGCTTCACTTGAAATCCAGAATGTTTCTTAAATCATTTAATAATTATTTAGTTTATATCAGGAAAAAAGTAAGACCAGCAATAAGTTCTGAAATTTCTGTGGAAAATATTATAAAAAAGCTTTCTTCTTTTCTTTCCAAAATAAGAAAAGATAGATTTCAAAATTTTACAGCTGTTTTTCATAATGCACTGGTGCCAGCTCAGCAAAAACAAATTGCTTGCCTCAGATATTCAAAATTTCTTACTCAGTATGCTGCAGAAGTAGTGGCAGAACAGATGGATGACGCAGTTTCTATAAAAAGTTTTCAAAGATTGTCATATGGAAGATATACTTGTAGCTCTGATATTTTAGTCATGACAAGTACATGCTCTTGTGACTTTTATGGATTGATGTCACTACCTTGTTGTCATATCTTTGCCCTGAGGAAATATCTTTCTGTGTCATTATATGATAGTTCTTTATGTGCAGCAAGATGGACAGCCATAAGCTATCAGCATACATATGTAGATTTACAAAATACTTATTTGGTAGAAGAAAAGCTTGAACATAGCTCTTGCCAGCGATTTCAAAGATGTTTTGATCTATGTGGTGACTTATGGTCACTTCTGTTAGAGAGTTCTGATAATATTTCTCGTGAAAGAATACAAATTTTTCAGAATCTTCTGTATTCTTGGCAGACTGGTTTAAGATTAAATGTTAAAGTATCTGAAAAGTCCAACAATCCTTCTAAAAATAATAGTGTATCCCTAGAAGATATGTCTGCTGATTATTGGAAAGAAATATATGGTATTTCTTTAAAAGATGTTTTTGATTCCGAGAATGATTTTTCTTCACTATCATTTTGCTCTGAAAATTCTAATGAGTTGCTGTAACTTGTTGAAAAATATGTGTTAGGGATATAGCTTTCAGTTTTTTTTATATTAAAAGCAAAGTTAATTTATATGATTATATTATTAGTTAAAAAGTAATGAAGGAATATCGATCTTTTAAGAAAGCATTTGTGACTAGATGTAATTTTTGTTTATGTATTTTTGCAACAAAATGCATTTTGTGGGTTAATTGAATCCTTAAATTTTGTTATTTAATTTTAATTTGTGTGCCCATCAGTATTATTGTTTTTGAATTCTGTATGTAATCTGTGATATTTAGAAGCCTATGTTATTGTTAAGTTTTCAGAATTTAATGTTGTGATTTGGCAGCTGTAATTTCTGTTTATAATATGTAATGCTAAAAAATGTTATTAATTATATTAAAACTTTATAATTTGTTAAATTTAAATTATGTGTCAGTCCATTTATATTGTTACTAAGCCTTGTAAGTGCTTTGTGATAAGATATTTATTGCTTTAAAATAGTTGCTAAAATTAAAATATGTTTCTGCATTTGATTTATACACATGTTGCTGTGAGATACTAAGTTGCTTTCTTATGTTAAGAATCAGTTTCGTGCAGTAATATCATGGTTTTAAGTTTTGAAGATTATTTCGTAAAAGTTGTTTGAAGTTAGGATGATCTTTATCTATGTGTTATAAAGTTGCTGATGTAGAATGAATCACTTTTTTGTTTAATAACAGTATAAATTATGAAATTTGCATTTCATCCATGTATTCGAATCTCTACCCATAGTACTCATAAAAATATTATTGATAATTTTCATTTCTTTTCAAATTGTTTTATGCTAGTTTATATTAAATAGTTTTAATAACAAAACAGAAAACATAAGTTTTCAAAAGAGAAAATTTGTATAATAAATGTTTAGATGAGTGAAATCAATCTGAAAATTCTGCCCTTTCTAAAGTGTTATGCTATGTAATCCATTATATACTGGATGATCATAGTTCTCAATTCAAAATGGTTTGAAACAAACACCACTGGTGAGAATGATTTAAAACTTTGCATGAATACTCATGAAGTAACACAATTTTGTTTGAGAAAGAAAACTTTAAAAAAATTTAGTTATATGACACTGTAATGCATAATGTTGATATCAGAAGATTAAAATTACTTGCATGAAATATATACTCATTAGATGTTTATGAAATTAAAGAAACTATGGAATGTACTTTTTATTGCTTGAAAAAAAAACGAATTGTTCTATTATGATGATTTTATCCTTAAAAGAGGGTGCACCAGTGGCTGAGGAGTAAAGTCGCTGAAACTGGTTGTTTGACCTGGGTTCAATTCCAGGCAAACAGGCTGTTTGTATAGGTGCTTTCATGATTTTCCCTTTGTGTAACATGGATGTGATCCACTTTCCCTTAGAAAGCCCTCCATGAAGGCATCCCTCCTCTTAGGCAGATAGCCCTCATGTGCTTTGCCATGATCGAATAAACCAAACCAAACCAAACCTTGTCATTAAGAGATCTTACTCAATTTGAAAAATTATTTTATTGGAATGGCAGTTCATAATCAAAAGACCTTAGGAAGTTTTGAACTTGAAATTCTGGTCTAGTGTTTGTAAATGGCTTATGTAAAATGATTATAAAACTTGAAAAAAATTCTCTTTTGACATCAAATCTTGTGGAGGATAAAAACTAGTTGATAGCTAAGTAATAACTAATGTGACAGGAAGAGAGTAACTCTGATAGCTATATTAGTGTATATAATATTAGCTTGTAGCATAGCTAGAGAGGGTGTCAACTCTGGGTGGCATATTTTTGGAAGCAGTATTTTTCGCTTGAAACGTTATTTTATAGGAATTGTTGAGGCAGGTAAAGAATAATGGGATTTTGAACTGCTAATATGGAATTAAATTGAGAGAAAAAAATAGTTTGTGCTTTATCTAAAGCAGTGATCTTCAAACTGTTCTGCAGAACCGTGGGATTTCGTGAATCAAACCCAGGATTCCACATCAAAATAAAAATTCGAAAGGAAAATTATAAAGCACACTCCACCATGGTTGACTAGTGTTTACTGGCTAAAAATATAAAGATAACATTTAGTTACTGATTAGTTTTAAAACTTAACATGTGGTCGTCATGTGTAAATGAGAATGACGTGCAAAGCTTAGCGAAAGTAAAGTTTTTCTAATGGAAAACGAACTGAATTTATACAGTGGAGTACCTCTTCAATTGTTGAAAATTATAAAAGAATATTTTTTCAGAAGAATAAACAAAGTATGACTGGATAAAAAATTTATTCATGTAATATGATATATCAGAAGGTTTGACAAGGAAGGAAACAAAATCACTTATTGATATATCAACAGATTCGATGCTAAAATCTAAATTTAAGCAATTGCAGCTCCTAAATTTTTGTTTGTAGATTCAGGCAGATACTTAAAGGTTTCCCACACAGCTATAACCATATGAATGCCATTCGCAACAATGTATTCAAGCAAAAAATTTTCTTAACTTGCCTGGCAACAAAAACAAAATGTAGAAACAAATTAAATCAGAATGAAATGTGCCTGTAGATAACATCAGTAGTTAGACTTGGACAATTTGTTTAAAAAAATGTAAGCATGCCTGTGTTATTAAATATAATGTAAGGTTAGTAGACACCTGGAGTACAAGTTAATGTTATTAATGAGTAAGTTACATTCATTTTATAGTCAACATTTTTTTAATAAAAAGCAAAATACTTTTCTTTGTCTTTACATAAAGCACCTATATAATACTGATCTACTTTAGAAATTTAAAGTAGATCAATATTTTAAGATGTGTCAATAGTATTTTAAGATATGAAATCCTACCCGTAGAAAAACATAAAGAACCTTTTAGTTCTAAAACTGTTCCGTTAGTCGGCAAAGTTTGAAGACCACTGATCTGAAGTATGCGAAGAAATCACCAAGTTACATACTCTTGTTATAATTTCTTTTGTCCTGTTGAAGTTATATATTCGTATATCAAGAGGAGTGGTGAATTCAAAGACCACCCCAAGTGGCAAAATCGGACGTAAAAGCTCTAGCTATGCCACTGGTATTGGCCAGTTGTCGAATCCTTGGATATGGTATGAAATATTTTAAAAACACACCTTGAAGTGTTATCCTTTTAAAATTCCCCATATTCAAGAATTGTCTTTAAGTAGCAATGCATGTAAAATGCTCATGCTTCAGTTTCTTGCTCAGATGGAAGTTGACAATGATTGGTTGTGAAACATTTTGTGTACTGAAAAAGTTCATCTCTATCCTTATGGTAATCTGGGGAACTGAAAATCTGCATGCATTATATCAGGTTACTCTTCATTTTTCATCTGTGCAGTGAGCATTTATTAATAGCATCTGTTGCATCGGTTTCTTTTTTGAAAAAGTTAGTCCTAAGGGTCTTGATCACCTGTTCTGTCTATGGCTCTCAATAATAAATGTTTTGAAAAATCACATAATACAACCATGAAGCATCATCACTGTCTGGATACCACGTATGATGAGTCTACCACATATCACAATACCCGTGACGCAGCGCCAGATCTTGTATTTTTCCGAGTTGGGCCAAAAACTTAAAACTTCTGCTCACCCATCCTCCTTTAAAATTTTCTGTAAAGATTTATTTTTTTTTAATAAACACAGAATTAGAGTAGGGTTTGAGATGAAATGTAAAATTCATTTTATACTGAGAAATTCTTAATGCGTCATTCTTTGATGTAAAGGGAAGATACATATCGAAAGTTACATAATTGAAAACATGCGCGACCCTTCCAGGGCAGTTGCTTTTCTAGTAAGCTTTCCTTCAGTTTCAGGCACGAGTGCCTCTAATGCTTTGCCAGCATTGGTTTTTCCTCTTCGGGAAGATTCAGTTCAAGCTTCTCACCAATTCGTATTCATTGCATACAGGCTAGGTTATTTGAATATCGCAAAGCCGCGAGGGCTGATTGCCTAACAGGAAGGATGCCTTCGTGGAGGATTTTCTAAGGGAAACTGGTTCATATCCACGTTACACACGGGGAAAATCATTTGTGTAGCCAACCCTTTCGCCTGGGTTTGTACCCAAACCAGGTCTAACTACCAGTATTCAGCGGTCTTAACCACTCGGTCACTAGTGGGGCCCTATTTTTTACTAAAATGCAAAATAGCAGCTGCAGCTGATACTATTAAAATATGAGGGAATTAGTTGCGAAAATCAAACTTTTAATCTGTCCTGCAAAAAAGTCTATGGTAATGTCATAAATGATTTGGCGTGCGGTTTGATTTTTGATTGCCAGAGTCGCCAGTCTTGATAAAAGGTCCCGACCCCTCGATGATCGCAGATAGTTATTAATAAGTTTTAATTTTCTAAAATTTCGGGCACAACTAAGGGATGTGGTCGAAAGCGTAGAGTAAACCCGCATCGCAATACAAACATTGCAAAAGGCATCTTGGAATCATAGGTGATCTGTTGCAAGAGATACAAAGCGCTAGCCATTTCATCTCGCCGAATAATTATGGAATTTGTTTTTCAAAAACGCAGTTTCGCGGTAGAACTCAAACGTGCTTAGGTCTCGTTCATATTTTCGTCTAAGTTCTGCTACATTCTTTCGCACTTCTTCAGTTCACATATTCAATATTTGATTACCATTGAGAAATACAAAATTTGAATTTAGTGTAGTAGCACTGTTAACTTTCGTATTAATTTCTGATAAGATTCGATCAAAAACGATCTTGAGTGCCTTAGAAAATAGCTAAAGAGAATCAATGTTCGTGAATCGTTTTCGCACAGTTCATCAAATTTCATCAATTGCAAAATTTTTTGCTGTTTAGTATTCGTTTATTTGTCAGAATAGGCTCAATTTCAATTCTTTGGGCTACTGTTTGTCTTCTGTCCAACATTCCATAGAATTTTCCCTTATTTTTTGCAAAGTTTTTGTCAGACCTTCCATTAATGGAACAGAATGCATGAGAATAATAGCTTCCTTTTGAATTTCTGTGTTGACTCGAGTATTTTCTTGGAGAATTATCAGTTTGATAATGAGTGCAAAATTTTTCATATAGCGCTAGTCCTATCTCGTACTTTGATTCCTCTTAAACATACTTCCGACAAAGCAATTAGAAGGACTTCCACAGCCACATATTTTGCCAACCGTCTCCTCTGGCTTCTCCCTTTTAAGTTGGTTTTTGTACATTTTTTTATAATATCCCATCGAGTAGTGGGATCCGACAAAAAAGCAAAATACTTTAGAGATAATTCTAAATAGTTCAACTTCTTCTGGGTTACGTACAGACAAGATTCGAGTTGTAGAGACATTGGGTATTTTTTGAAAGCAGGAGAGATGAAAAATGAGCAATGCCCTCACCGGTACTCGAACCACCGGATCTCTCGAATATGCGTCGAGCGTTCTGATCACTACACCAAGAAGGCAGGAGAAATATCTTATATACTACCCCTTTTAAAGGGCGACTGGGGTTTGGGGGACCCAACCGCCAAATCCTGATGGTGTAGAATCATCATCCACCACATTTTTTAGTTCGGGCGCCAGTATAGAGACATTAGGTATTTTTTGAAAGCAGGAGAGATGAAAAATGAGCAGTACCCTCGCCGGGATTCGAACCACGGACCTTTCGAATACGCATTGAGCGTGCTGACCACGAAGGCGGGAGAAATACCTTATAGAGTGAGCCGAAGATGTCAGTCGGCCAACTCCTTCATTTCTGTAATCATGGTTTGTACACCTTTATAAGTATCGGCATATTAGACACGTTATCTGAAGATGGATCACGACATTGTCCAATTTGCAAACGATCAACTGTAAGTTTTTCGTAATCTGTTGAGAAATATATTCTGTCTTTTCGCCAACTTCTGTGAAATCAATAAAGCGTTCCTTTATTTCATACACGTCACCACAATTTTTACTTATCGAATCACCTGATTTATTCTGTATGAGACACATCGGCCTTCTTTGAGATCGTTTAAAAATGTTATTTCGAACTGTTATGAAAATAATTTCATTTGGAATTGCCTGCTAAATATGATACATGTCCCTTTCTTATGTGCTCTAAGTGGTACTTAAGTGTTGAATTATGTTTGGAAAAGAGAGATATTAAATTTTAAAAAATTTCCTTGACTTGGCCGAGGACATTTTGTGAACAGGCTGCTAGGTGTTTCAGCAGACCCACATAAAGACAGTTTATTGAAAGATCGAATATAGCATCCATGACTGTGTTGCAGGATCTCTCTCTAGTTTTCTTCATCCGTGTAAATTAGTTGCTTAGTGTCGTGATCGATCTCTGGCACGATTTCATTTGCTGTGCGCCAAGTTTTCCACTTAATCGTGCGTTGTCTGTGGATTTTAGACGCAGTTAATACTCAGTTAATCTTTGTAGTGCACAGTGCTGATGCAGTGGTGTGTTTCCAGTAAATCTTGCAGGGTGTACAAGAAATTGAATTTTTGGTTTTATAATATATAAAGAAAGATTTGTAATCTTTTAATTATTTGCCAATGTTCATTACCACATATGATGGACAATTGCTAAGGATGAATGACGGTGGCAGCGATAGCAACCACGAAATGGAAGGCACGAAAATGTGGAAATAGCATAAGTGCAGGATACGGGAAGACGTGTTGAACGTATGCAAATTTTGGATTGCCGAAGTTGCTTATCACGTTATAACGCTGATAAGAGATATAAAGGATTTGATGTGTATTGACCCTTGTTATTGAAAAGCAAAATTTAACGGGAAAGAATCAACTTGCAATTTTCGGTATGTCTTCCCAACATCGCATGATTTTGTGCATGGCCGTGGTATTGGCAATATTGAAAAAGGGCGAAAAATAACAGATGTTGCTAAAGAATTCAACGTCAGCCACGATGTTATTTCAAGGCTTTTCAAATCAGTTCGGATAAATGGAATATGTAGCAAACGTCACAGGGGTGATGTTTGCAGTTCGACGCCTGCAGAAGATAGGTACGTACTGCTATCGACAAAAAGGAGCCGGCGCAGCACAGCTACTGCGGTAGTAAATGAATTACTTGCTGCTACTTGAATCGAATCTTTCGAAAAACTAGTCAGGCATTTGCATCAAGAAAGACTATATGCCAGCCGTCCTGTTGTGTGTGCATACCATTGTCTGGACTTCACCGTTCCTTCCATTTGCAGTAGTGTCGTCAGCATCGGGACTGGAGGGAAGACTTGTGACCTATTCTCAGGTGAGAATAGGTTCAGTCTGTCATCGGATTGTAGATGCCATTTGATCTGCCGTGGTAGTACTAATAGTACTGCATTATAGCCCGGCAAGATACAGAAAAAGGACCGATATTTTACATGTAGGGTCATTGTATGGGCTGGGATCATGATCAACAGCCGTACCTCGCTCTATTTGCTTCCGACTGAGACTGGCCAACAACACATTAATGATGTTCTGCTGCCTCATGTATGCATGATTCGTGGTGCTGTCTGTGATGAATTTATTTTCATGGAGGTCAACGCAACATGTCGTCGAACAGTCGCTGTACAGGAGTGTCTAGAAAGCGAGGACATTCAACGCCTCGTATGGTCAGCATATTCTCCAGATCTAAATTCGACTAAAAATGTGTAGGATGCGTTGAGGAGGAGTCTTGCTGTTCGACAATGCCCTGTGATAAGCAAAGACGCTCTCATCCGGGCACTGACAGAGGAATGGGATAAATTACCACAACAGCTGCTGGATAATATTGTGCAAAGCATAACATGACGTGTGGAATCTTGCATCGCCCTCCATAGTGGCCATATCCCGTATTGACATCTTATGTCAAAATGCCAGCCGGATGGAAACTACATTTTCCCCCACTTTTATGTATTCAGCACAAATGACCACTTTGTCCCATAGAACACTTTTCAAAGCCGTCCGGATTTCAGAACGCAATAAATTATTATGCCCTAGTAGTCTGGCATTGTTTCATTTCACTTAACATCCAAACACACTTACCTATTTACGAGCTGTATAGCCGTTTGTGACCCGTCCTTAGCAATTGTCCATCACTGTAGAAGATGTCAAAATGCTGCTATCACGTTCAGTGGACCTAAGGTTCTACGTTTTCTGGATTTTTCATAGCTAGTAATACACCTTGACTGCTTAAGAAAAATCGTTGCTGATCGTTCATTTTCTTTCTGTGATGGGCAACTGCCTCGCTTCGATAAATCAGAAGCTTTTAAGTCTTCTTTTCCTGCTGCCCATCACCACCTAAATGAGAATTTTTTATATCCTTTTCTCACGTCCTCAAGTAGTTTGAGGTCGAGTAAAAAGATTGTTCTCTTAAGTTCTGACTTTTAGGCTATTTGGTGATGACAGATGAAGATTCTTCATCTTGGTCGTGCAAACTGCAGGCAATATTAATGTTCTCTAGAATGTCAGCATCATCGGAAATTGGGGCAAGGGAAGTTGCGGGTGGTTCACCTCTTTCGTGAAGCCATTTTTTTTTTCTAAGCTGCAAATTGTTTTCCCTTATTGGGCCTATCTTTTGCTCTTTTTCTGTACTGCTCTCCCGAGAATTTTTTTTCTAGGCGCGCTGATGATTTCTTTTACCTTAAATGAAATGCATTATGATTTTCCTTAATAAGAATAGCTAACAACTGACGCAATTACTCTCGACAGTCCTAGAGCTGCGTCTGCGGCTCGCGTGCTAACAAAAGGGTTGCATTTTGCTAAATGTAGTGCGGATTACTGAAAGCAGGCATAATTTAGATAATGTAAAAAAGAGAATAAAAGAAACCTCAAAACTAGAAAAAATATAAAGATAACAAAGCCAACTTTAAAATGCCGAAACCAGCCGCCGTTCAGGCTAAAGTCAAAGGCGAGCCTAAGTTGCCGGCGGGCTGCAAAAAAGATAACTGCCTTGCTCCACTTCTTGGAGACACAGTCCTTGTCGACGGTCTGTTGTATATGCTCTACGAAGATTGATTTGTTATTTCATTTGTATAGGGTTATTAATTTCTATTGGGTGTGGTCTTAGTAAATAATTATAATGCTTCTTCCTTCACCAAGAGGCGCTGTTATGGAAAGCAAGCGCCTCGAAGCTATCATTCTAGTTCTCATTTTAATACATTCGCCAGCCCGTCTTCACAAATATGTCAGATTAACCTTGTCAGTGACGCCTGGAATTCCTCTGTTGCACTCTCTCTGATGTTATCTTTACATTCGTAACGAGCTATAATTAATTTTTTTAACTCTTTGTTCCCTTAAAACAGTTTTTAGTATTAAGTATAAATCTTCTTAAAAGGGATTTTTAAACCTGGCCTTAAAACTAATAATGTTGTAGCAACATTTCTAATACGATTCAGCGCCACAATTGAACTTGGCGCTCGGCCAGGGTCCTGGCTTCCCCCTCCCCCCAGATTCAAGGCTGCGCTGAAGCTGCTTCTTTGCAATCACCGTGAAGTGAAAGTATAATCTGCTGTCCTTTTCTTGTGACATAGCCAGCACTTTCACCAGATCTGAAATCTTATGATTTATGGATTTGGGAATGTCTAACGAAAGTTGTGTTCGATTTATACCTTGCAAATTTAAGAGAAGTGAATGCTAGCAACAAGCATCATATCCACAATGTCTCCGCAGAAATACTCAGCTCTGTCGTGTAAACACCCTATAGCAATTTCAACTTCTATCAGAAAATGAAGGACAGTATTTTAAATATTTCATTCATGGCTTATAGCTTTATAGTCCTATAACTCATATAGTTCTTACTACATTTGTATTGCTCTCCATCATAATGAAGTATCTATTATTCCCTTGGCAATACAGTTTTTAACTGTATTTTTCATCAAACATAACTATATTTCTTCATATCATGGAATTATCTTTGGTGAAGAAAATTCGTTGCATAAAGGAAATATTTCTTTTTTGATAGAAAAGTGTAATTTTTCAGAAGTTTTAATTCGTAACATAAAGAGCTTTTGTAAGCAATTTGTTTTCGATAATTTTAACATATATAACTATTCATGCAAGATTTCAAGCGTTTCTGATCCATTGGTCTGTATATTTCAGACCATTTTGAAATATGAACTTTAATGATAATCGCCTTGTGTATAGCACATAAAGAACAAAGAATTTATTGATTTTTTTCCAGTTGAGAAATAGTCCATATAATAACAGGACTCATGCATTCAAGTTGGGACAAATTACGTTGCAATTTTAATTTTACAATAAAACCTGTTATTATGTCTTCCTTTGAAATAACCTGTATTTCTAAGAATATAAAATTATTATCTTGATTATCATCGACATTTCTATTCTTGAAGGTGGGCACCTCTATATACCAAAATCATCTAGAACTGTAATATTGTTACTAAAACTGCATTTTGAACAAATGTCCAAGAAGCTGAAGAAGGCCATTGTGAAAGCTTATTTGTAAATAATTATATATTTTTACAAGTAAAAATTAAAAGTATTTAAGAAAATATTGCAAACAATTCTAATTTGATGATTTTAGTGAAAACTCTACCAATTAAAAACGTATTTTAACATTTATATATGTCAAATTGTGCACTAAAACCTTTGTACCTCTTTATTGCATTCTGACGACAGACCTTAGTATAGCAGTTATTTGTTATAAAATCTTTGTCGCTTTTAGCGGATCACGTGACCCCTATAGTAGGCGCCGCTAAATTGTGATCGCGTTTGTCCATGATTATTTTGATAATATTAACCGAATGGTAAACTTTAAACGATGAGAAAAACATGTCCTTAAAAATATTATTGGAGTTGAATCAATTCGATGTAACTAGAAACACATGCGCACTTTTTTTTTTTATTTTGAACGCGTACGCGTACAGTATCCCCGTGCATCACAAATGTACAACGCGAGGCTTACAAAAGTAAGCTGACTAAAACATTAAAATAAAACGAACAAAAAGAGAGAACATGAGTCTAGACTTCACAAAAACAGATAAGTTCACTAGCCAAGCCACGCCAAGCTTTTTCAAATCGTTCTGCAAGCATAATATAAGGCCATCGAAGATAGGGCAGGAAAAAATAAAATGTTCCACGTTTTGAGGTACTCTTTTTGAACACTTGTATAAATTATTTGATCTTAGATTGAAACGAATAGGATTGTTTGCAATTTACCGTGCAGGATTGCAGTTTACCGTGACCAGCTAAAAACTGAGATACTTTAAAATTAATAAAGAGGAAAGACTCGGAATGCGATCTATAATAAATGGAAAGAAAAAACGCTTTGGTGCCTTCAGCATTACTAGATGCAATGTATTTTACATTCCACTTAGACAAGAGCTCCTTATAACAAAAGGACTTTCATTAACTGTTGGAATGTTAATATTGATATCAACGGGTAAATTTAAAGCATCTTTAGTTAGGAAATCAGCTCTTTCATTTTCATAGAGCCCACGATGACTACGCACATAAGCAACACGGACATCAATTCCTGTATTTTTAAGTGAACTAACAGATAACACAGTTTCGATTACTAATTTGTCGCTGCTAGTAACATTTTCAAAAGGTGAAGTGAAGAAGGAAGAGAATCAGAACATACAAGGTATGTTGAGGATGCTGTTTCAATCTCCTTGATCCATTTGATGACAAGCTAAATACAGAGAAGTTCTGCTTGAAAAACTGTGCATGCATTTTGAATATGGTGCTTAAAATAGCAAACGTCAGATTAGTATTCATAAAGAACAAATGTTAGACCAACGTTATTATTCTTTTTACTGCCATCTGTAAAGCAAACCATAGGAAAACACTTTTCAATAGTCTCTGTATAATCGAAAAAATTTATATATTTATACTTTTATAGAGTTTTAATTAGGAAAAATACTATTAATAGTGGGTTGTCTGCAGCTGTTACGCAAAAGTTCATTTATGAAGTATTCATAACGATTGCGGAAATTTGCTGTGTAACCTTAATTAATTAATAATGTTTACAGGTAATTCTTCAGCTTTTCGCCGTATTATTGGACCGTTGACTTCATCTTTTTCGCAAACTTCTCTAAAACAAACTTTCACTGCCTTTTCAATCTTGTGATCTTTCCCATTGTGCCTCCGTTTCATGTTTACATTTCGATTATGCTTTGATTTGCAAATAATAGTTTCACGATTCCTTAAAATTTTGCATAAGAAGGGTTGAGAAACATTTACTTAAGAGCAGCATTCTATTGATTCATTTTTGGGAGTTGGTGAGAGTGTTTTATTATATCCACTTCATTCTCTGGACTCAGATCATTACGCTTTTCACTAATCTCCATAATAAAATTTGTTTAAGAGATTTAAAAAAAGCGAGCGCTTCCTGGTACAGAACATTCATAAAGGTCTAAAGCAGTGGTTCTCAACCGGTGGTACGCAAGAGAAAAATACTGGTACGCAAAGAAGCAAAGTATTTTTAACTGTTAAATTCAAAAATTAAAATCCTCAACATCCTGACTGAGTTTTTTCTCTAACACTCGTAAATTTATGAGAGCTGAGCTTTGTTTAAGGTCAATAGCCGCTTATAGAGTTTCGCAAGAGGCGAAAGATCTGTTTGCATGGCAGTTTCCGTGGTTCTTCCATGTTGTACATTTCACAAATATTCTTTTAGCCGTAGACATAACAAAATTTGCCATAAATGATGCTTTTAAAAAGAGTAATAGAAATGGATGCCGTATTTAATACTAAATAAAAATAATTTTCTGTAAAAAAGATAATAGTATCTCATTAATTCTTGTTCTTGCTTCATTTTTTTACCTCAAAAAGTGTATCTGAAGTAAATAGCAGTCTAGCGAACGGCTTTTTTTTATTCCGATTTCTTTCCAAAGTTTCTAATTACTGCAACTAAATTTTCTGCGTGAATTTTTTTGTTATGTAACCGTTTAGCTGTCAAATAACTTCAAGAATAGTATCGAAGAGAGTTGTAAGACTTGCATAGCAAGAAAAGGGAAGACCCAAACACCGAATAATTAGAATTTATGTGCCAACTAAGTAGTTAATTTTGACCGCAATTTGGCTTTTAGATGTCTTTCAGGAAGACATCTCTGAGGCAAATAGCCTCGTGTCCTTTGTTTTATTTACTTAATCTAACCGGCTGAAACTTTTGGGCAGAGCTCCATTGCAAATTTAACCTACTGCTGTACTTATTGTTAAGTACACTTAGAAGTGATAGTCAGTCGATAACGCAATACTGGTTGTTAAAAATTTTTCGTATCAGTTTCTAACGGCGTTATTTAAAATTTTATCGTAATGGCATTTTTTAAAGCAATGAATAAATAAAGGAAAGTGAACGCGATTTAAGGAAAAAGCACGGCGAATACACCAGAGTAGGACTGGCGCATTTGGAATCGACACCTACAATTATAAGTATGTCACATACGTGCCGTCTCTCACGAAATTTTCAAACTTTCACAAACACCTACACCTTCAAATTTACTGTGAATTGCCGTCTAGTTCATAAAGTTACGTTCTCCCAGCAGCGCTTTATTACTCTCGTTTGACTTCTCACAAATGTGAATATTTCACTTGCTTCAGATTGCTCTTCACTGTGTTGTTGGGTCAACTCATTGCTCACAATCGCCTTGTCTCAATTCTTCGCATCATAATTTCCGTTTAGGGCTTCTTTATATATAGTGAATTATATATGAAGAAGCCTTTATTCATATATTCACTATATATAAAGAATATATTCTTTATATATAGTGTTACTGAGAAAGTTGACAAATTTTCTATATGTTGTTGAGAGAAAAAAACTAGAAAAACTAGTAGAAATCTGCGCAGTGCAGCAGGACTTTTTTACCGTCTAATATGGGAAATGAAATATATGAGAGAATAATTTAAAGATTGTAAGAACCATTATCCCCTACCTATTTTCATTTTTTTGAATTTGCAAATTTTATAAAATAGATATGGAACAGAAAAAGTAAAGGTTGAAAAAGCAAAAACAGTGAAAACCAAAGTTAATCCTTTTTTATTTAAAGCTCCAAACAGAACTTGTCAAGGGAAAAGTGTTTTGAAGCTTTAAACAAAGTCAATTAACTGAACAACAAGAACCGGTTTCATTTCGATCAACTCACTGAGTATAATGGTTATTAATCGTAAAAATTTTTATATACAATATTTCAAAAAACCTATACAAGTTTGAGGCTCTCATTGAGTTGGTCTCTTTTCCCTACCAGTTTTTGTTGTCCGAACACAAAAAGAAACAAACGTTACAAGGAAAACATTTTGCATGTAATGCCGAAATATGTATAACATTGATAATCGAGGGAAAAATTGGAGGAATTACAAACGAAAGAAATATTAATAAAAGTGGTAAAATGAATAGCAAATTAAAAAAAAATGAAAATAGGTAGGGGATCATGGTTCTTACAATTCTTAAATTATTCTCTCATATATTTCATTTCCTTTATATATAGTGAATATATTTTTAGTGAAGCCCAATTTGAAAAGAAAGGGTTCATCTGTTAGAGAAAATCGTGTCCCTTAAGAAACTATTGTCCCAACTTAAGTTGTATATATCAAGCCACAGAATGGAGGATTTAATTATGTTTCAAGGTTAAACTAAGAAAGAATTAACATAAAAATAGCGTGTTAGCTGAAATAAACCGTACAATATAGGTGTTAAAAGCTACGTTTTATAATTAGTACCATTAATTAGTATATGATTAAAAATGCTTATAAAGTTTTCCTTGCATTGAAGAAAAATAAAACTCGTAATTATAAAAAGTTTCTCGTAATTAAAAAAAATCACACTTTTCATTTGTCATAATTACATATTGCAAAATGAGGAGGCCATTTTACTGCAAGCACATAAATGTTACAAAAAAAATTCTTATGTGACTTTAAGATTGTTATTGTTTTTCTGATTTACATGATTTTCACATTTTGAGAAAATGTAATTACAGATTTTATTCACTGATTTTTATTTTTTTCCTGATCCAGTGAAATCCTTTCCGATTATGCGCTAATGATAAATAATTCTATTCTAATAATATATTACTGTGATCTCAAGCTCAGATTGCATGCGGGCCAAATGCATAAAGTAAAAGCAGTTGACAGGGCAGCGTTTTTTTTTAACTAAAATGAAATTTGCTTTAAAAAATAAAAATATTTTAAACTAAATTTTAAATTTCATGTAATAGTATTTATCAAAACGTGCATAAACAATAATAGTAATAATTATAACAAAAAAGAACGAAAAATCACATCTTTATTTCTTTTCTATCTGAAATCTAAAGGTGGGTACCTGCAAGAAATTTCTGTTAGTTACACTTCGTAATTCAACCTTATTAGCAGCTAAATATAAACCTTTTGCACTACGAGCAATTTCTATTATGATCTTTCAGCAACTCCCACTATAATCTATTAGCTACTCCAGGAGTAATGGTGCATGTGGGGCATTTTTTTTTCCATAACTATTTTTTCATCCCATTTTAAGGTAAGGAATAGGTTGATAAAGGTACGATCAGAAAGAAGCTAGATGGCCAGACTGATTACAATAAGCACGTGCCAAAATATTTCCCTGCATGTATAAAAACCAAAGTTATTTCTAGATGCCGGCCGCGCAACAATAACATAGTTACCAGCTTATACTGCAGTTGTGCGACTGCAGGGACAATGAAATTATCATTTTATCTTACAATGTCACTGCAGCAGCGACAACAGAGTTTTCAATTTATTTTACAATGTCGCCGGAGCAGCGACAGTGGAATTATAAAACTATCTTTCAATGTTGTCGAAGCGTCGACTTCGAAATGCAAAGAGTTAAATGTTCAGATTGACATTTATTATAAATATTGTAAATCCCTGTGAATTTTTCCTTTTATTCCCCTCTCGTAGCTTGATAGTTTCCAGCAGTTTATTCATAAAAAGGATAGTTTTATTTTATCACTAAGAAAATAAAAAATGAAAAGTGTTTAGGAATAACTACCGGTTACTATCAACTGCGGGGGACGGACTAACGAGAAAAATACAGCGAGAAATACAGTAATTCTAGTGTTGAATTTACCACTAAATAATATACTTAAATTACAAATAAACAGATTAGGAAAACTTTCAAAGGGGAAAAACTTGGGAATAAATAATGACTTATTAAATTTTTCATCGAAGCAAACGGAAAAAATACATATGTTTGTATGTAAATAACTTTACGTTTCTTTATTTAGAATTAGTAGCATTGTAGATGGATAAGTATATCCTCTACTAAAACAGATTACAAATCATTTAATTAATGAAGTAGGCAAATATATAGAAAAATTTAACACCATTTCTCATGTTAAATTCTGGTTGAAACAAGCAAATAATTTGACAAATGATAAACGCGTAAAAGAACTTTCCATTGTACCCAGCGAAATAATGATAAAAGTATGATGTAGACATTATTAAAGTTGATTTTTAACATATCATCCTTATTTGCACAGGGCCATGTAAATAAATATAGTAGAAAGTCATCTGTATGTTGTTGTTGTGAACCAGAAAAGAAATGTAAGTTGGTTGATTTATAAGGTATTTCTTCCGCCTTCTTCGCATGCCTTCGTGGTGTAGTGGTCAGCACGCTCGGCGCGTATTCGAGAGGTCCGTCATTCGAATCCCGGCGAGGGCATTGCTCATTTTTCATCTCTCCTGCTTTCAAAAAATATCTAATGTCTCTACAGTGGCGCCCAAACTAAAAAAGTGGTAGATGGTGATTCTCCACCACCAGACTTTGCAGATTGGGTCCCCTAATGCCCAGTCGCCCTTTAAAAGGGGGTAGTATATAAGGTATTTCTCCTGCCTTCTTCGCACGCCTTCTTGGCGTAGTGGTCAGCACGATCGGCGCGTATTCGAGAGGTCAGTTGTTCGAGTCCCGGCGAGGGCATTACTCATTTTTCACGTCTCCTGCTTCCAAATAACCTAATCACTCTACAACTTGTTTTCAAAATTTAAAAAAAAAAAAAAATTATACATGACTTAACGTAATGATCCAAAATTTTGAAAAGTCTCCTCTGTAAACGAGCGGAAAAAACAAATCATATGCGTCTTAACTTTAGCTTCATTATTTACTTTAAATTCACGCACTTATGTGCCACTTATAATTTTCCCCAAACACAACTGTCTGCTTAAAATTTCTACTTGCTCATTGTATTTTGAGGCAATTATGTAACATGTATTTAACAAAATGCTATGCCTTGAAGCAAGTGAAAATTAGTATTAATAGGCAGTTCATTTTCTTCGTTAAAGAATTTATTTATTGGAATGTTTATTCAAATATTAAAACTGGAAATTTTAATGCCTAAATTAGCATTTATGCCCAGATAGAATGAAAAACATTCCTAAGTAGTGGTGGGAAAATCCATTTAATGATATGTGGCTATTTCTGCTCTTCGTTGCGTCTGCTGTTCATAGGGAGAAATCGGGGTTTTGTATAATTTCAGTAATAAGCTATATCTGTAAGATTTTTGTTACAAGAATTTTTTCAAGTAATGATCCCCAAATTCTGCAAATTTATATAGATTTCCAAATATTTAAGTTTTCCTTCTTTTCTCTTTTTTTAGAGGGCAAGGAAGGGGTAGGGATAACGAATTTAAATTATTAGGTAAAGGATATTAAGAAATTTCATTATATAATGAAATGTAAGAAACCATACGGAGCAGCATAAATCAGAAACAAATTTCCATTTAATCTGATGATTGAAAGTGACTGACTGGAACGAAGGAAAATCAAAGGAAGATAAAACTATAACTCTGAAATTTCAAGCAATGTAAAAAAGTAATACTTCGCAAACAAAATTAAGAGTCTGACATTGTGGTTCTAATGAAAGTGTTTTTCACCTGAGGTATTAAACACTCATCTTCTGGTTGAATGATTTTTGAAAACAATTGGCTACTCTTAAGATCCGATGCAATAACGATCCCCTGTTTTTCCTTTTGCATCTTTTCTTGCGAATAAGGAAAAACAAAAAGAAAACTCATAGAATCGTCGTTTTTTATTTTTCTTACTCTCGCTAACCTTGAAGACGACCTCGAAGAAAACAAAATAACTATAGAAAATGCTTGTATGCTTAAGAACTTACATGCAAACTCAATGCTACGATGTTAACACTTACGGAATCCATTCATGCAAAATAAAGCAACCATTCTTTGGGGATCCTAAACCAGACGGGTTACCTATAACTACGAAAAGGAAGAAAGAAGTGGTTTACATGGATTCTGAGATGCAGATGCATTCATTGTTTATTCTGCGTAACAATGAAGCAAATATATAGTAATACATGACTATTATGAGGTCATTATTTCAATGCCGAAATAATAATTCGAAAGAACTGAACAACAAGTAATAAACTGATCAAAATTGTATTGTCGTCTACGTTTTTTATAATAATTTCTTTAATTCCAAAAATTAAATTTTTGACAACATATGGAAAGTAACTCAAAATAAAGATCAATATATTATTTTTGTAAGAAACGCCTGAAATAAATCTCGTGAAATTTTCGTTGGCTTATTTAATTCAACTTGTTTTTTTTTTTTTGAGATATTATTAAAAACACAAGCTATTTTATTTTTTTCCTATCTCTAAGGTACATATTTTTAAATTCCATTTCAAAATTAGTATAAAAAAATTTGAAGCATAAGGTTTTTCTTGGCTTTTTCTACGATATCAAAAATCATGATATCAGAGAGTTAAGAATCTTTTATTTTCCATCGTTTATTCTCACATACCTAAATTAGAGCCTTTTATTTTATTTTGCTTGCCTCAGACGCTATTATTAAATTAACATATTAGAGATTTCTTCTTGTTTTTCAATTTGCTTTTTTTCAAGACAGTTAAAAGAAATTCTTCATTTTATGTAACCGAATGGTAAACAAACAAAATACTGCCGTTCAACTGCTCTTGCTGAAAGCGCAGCATAAAAACTATTTATTTATTTCTCCATTTCTTCTTTTTTATTCTCTGTCAAAGGAGAGAACAGAACGCTTTCATACCAGTATTATTATATTTTTAATTTTGTGCCTTCTCTCATTTTTTACCTAAGGCTATCATCCCACGTTCCTCACAACTGTGATGCCTATGTATAACGGAGTTCGGTTTCAGAAAAGTGCGTCATCTTATAAAAGTCGAGTTATGTGAAGCTCAGGTTCTTCACGGAAAATTTGTTTACATAACCCCTAAAAGAGTCTTTTAAATAAAATACGCAGTTTTAACTGTCGTTTTCTGGAAAATAAGGAACAGTTTCATTTAATTTAGAAAATTTCGTTTAACAAAACGCACGTGCTGTAAACAAAAACAAAATTACCGAAACTTAAAATAAAAGTACCAAAACTTAAAATAAAAAATGCTCCAACATTTCTTCCATTGCCCCTCTGCCTATGATTCTCTAAATACACTATCTGCCAATAAGTATTTGGATACCCATGGAAATCCCGATACCTGCGGTCCTAATATCCTTCACGCCTTCTGTCATTAAATATCGTGTAGGAAAAAACACTGGCATTAGTCTCATGCAAGATGCCACGGAGTACAGAGTTATCTGATTTCGAGAAAAGGTGTAATCGTCGGGTATCACTAAAAATGGCCGATCATTAAGGGGCATATCTAGTGAGCTTGTCAGGACTGAGTGTTCGGTGCATATTCTTGGCAAATATCTTCGTAACAGCTTAAAGTCCTGATCTGGAACAGGGAGCTGAATGCAGCTATGTTCTGGTGGTAGATACTGTGATTAAGTGGTAGAAGAACTGCACTTGAAAGGGATTTAAAATCCTCTTTTATTAAATCAATATTATTTACAAATCACTTCCCAACTCGGGAGGGATACAGAAAGTAAAGACCACACTTGGGTCTAAAATGAACAATTTAAATAATATTTAAACTAAAGCTAAATAGAACTTAACTAGTCGTTGCTCGCAGAGCTCTACGCTAGTTGGCCTCTAACTAAATGGTGCGTAGCAAGATTTACTAACGCACTTGGATTTATTTCAATAAGCAATCACGTAACAAGCGCTATGGCTTAGAATTTAACTGCTAGCTGGTCAGGCGAACGTCGAATAGAGTGACCGTGATCTGAGACTAAAAGCTCTCTCACACTGAGAGGTTTCTACCTCTGGTTTAAATAGAACTTGGCTCCACTTCAAATTAGCATAAACTGAAAACGCACGCTTCTTCTAACGGGAAGTTGAAAATGAGAAGAGATAGAAAGATTTAAATTAAAATAAAACTTTGTTAGTTTAACTAAAAACTTACAAGCTGAATTACCTAAATTCGACAGTGACCTATATGATTCATTGTGGGCATGTGCCCCGAGTCTGCAGAGTCATGAAACTAGGAGACAAGGATCTATGGGTGCTGTCCAGGGAAATTCGGAAGAATCTCCTCCAACCTGCGGCCTGTGTACTCCAGGAGTTTCAAGAGGCAACCGAGAGTGTTGTTTCGATGAATACATCCGTAAGCACATCTGCTTGGTCTTTCAGGGTCGGGCTGCCGCCCATAAGCCTTTAACCACGAACTCCAGTCGTGATGCCCGTTTAATGTGGTGCAAAGCAAGTAGGCAGTTGATCGTAAATGAGTCGAAACGGGTTCTCTGGAGAGACGAATGAAGGTTTAACCATCTTCCGTTCGGATGGCGCTGTCTGGATTTGGCGTCTGCCTGGAGGAACGTCTCCTACCAGAATACATTATGCGAAAAGTTAAGTTCGGAGGAGGAGGAATTATGGTGCGAGGGTATTTCTCCTGGTATGGACTGGAACCCTTGGTCCAAAATCATAGAAAGCTCAATTCCTACGCCTACTATACTATTTTGGATGACAATGTCTTTTTGCCGAATGGAACCAAAAAGAAACTTTTAGTTTTGTGCACCCAAAAATCTGCCTTTTTGCCTGCTGGCCGAATTGCTTGTTTTTGCCCCAAAACTCTAATTTTAATTGTAAAAATTGTTTTTCCAATTGTTTTAACTGTATTTGGAGCTCCGCACAGTCTTTAAGGCTATTTTTTTAAATTCGAAAAGTTTATTTCTTTGCTGCGAATTGCATCTTTGCAGTCAGTGCCAACATGACTACGCCATCACTAATCACTTCCCGTTTCACAATCGAAAGCTCTATAAGTCCTGCCATTACGGCTGCGCAAATGACCACACTGTCAAAACACACACTAAAAGGACGAATGAGTGCGGATTGCGAATCGCTTGTTTAGCTAAAAGATGTGTTGGAATTTTAATAGGTTTTGATTATTATTGGTAGATGATACGGGGGGAGAGATTCAGTTGGAAAAGGAAATTTATTCAATATCCACTATGTTTGAATGGGTCCCAGTTGGCCTCCAAGATAAAGAGAGCGAAAGAGCTTCTCAAAACACTGAAATAGTGAACTTTTCTTCTTGTGTAACTGGGTCATTGAGATCGTTGTGGACTTACAAGGTGGTTACAAGGACCTAGCTGGCTCTCTCAGCCTGAAAGTGTTTGGTCAGCAAATCGACATACAAATATCGATAAGGAGAGCATTCAGAACGAAGTAAGGGAGCAAACGTCTCTTTCAAGTTTCTTTTCAGGTCGTAGAAACTTCGGCATTACTAGATTTAACCCGATTTAGCCGGCTGCTAAAGGTGTATCGGATTACAACTTATGTTATGCGGTTTTTAAACAATATAAAACGAAATTCAGTGATATTCAAGAGTCCATTAGGCTGTACCAATATTTAGAGAGAAGAGCTGTATTGGGTGAAAAAAACACTTTGAGAAAGAGATTCTAAACCTAAAAGGCGTCTTCATTTTATTCCTTATTCCAGAACTGGATACCCATGGTCTTTTACGTTTAAAGGGCAGACTCCGATTCTCATATCTTGCTTTGAAACAAAAACAACCATGGCTTTTACCTTATAAAGATGGATACAGTGAACTAGTAGTCCTAGAGTCTCATAATAAATTGCTTTATGCTGGAGTAGAAGTTACCTTAGCCGAAATAGTTTTGGATCGTAAAAGGACGTCAGTTCATCAAGTTCCCGTTGAATAAGTGCTTTTTTGTGCAAACGATGCAAAGTGCATGGCTTTACACAAGAAATCGCTCCTTTATCAACTGATCGTGTTCTGCAGTCACCTCCATTCTTTGTAACAGGATTGGATTATGCTGTTTCCTTCCTCACAAAGGGCAGCAAAGATAAACATTATTTGCTTTTGTTTATTTGTGCTACCATTTAAGCCTTATGTCTAGAACTTGTCCCTTCTATGAGCGTAGAGAAATTTATGCCTGCATTCCGCGGGTTCATATCTCGTCGTGGATGGTGCTCAAGAACACATTGGGTCAATGTCAAGACTTTCCGGTATGCTGATCTGGAGTTGCGAAAAACGTGGAAGTGTATTCAACAGCCATCTGTACAAAATTAGTTTTGCTCCCATGGTATAACATGGAAATTTATTCTTTAAAAGGGAGCATGGTGACGAGGGTTCTGGGAGAGGCATTTTTATACGATCAAAACTTGTTGAAGAAAAACAGTTGGACTCTCTTGTCTCTGTTTGAATGAGCTAGAAACAGTTTTCATAGAAATCGAAGCCATAAATTGAATAATTATTTATGTCAATATTAGCAGGAATTATGCAGGATATTGTTTTGAAAGGTCCTATTTAGATATTTTTTTCAATTTTAACAATATATATATATATTACAAGCAATTTCTTAGAATTACTTCGAAATTTATTTTGCAAATAAGAAGAATCATTCGTGCGTAAAATTATAGTTAAAGAAAGCGACAGGAGGCTACAGAAAACTTGCAGCTTTTTTTGTTTCCGCCTTCAGTGAAAGTTTACTCAACTACGGTCCCTCTTTTTTTCTTTCACAACCAAAGCATGTGATTTCCCAAAAAAGATTGCTTAGCTTCGTGTCTCGCTTCCTAACCCAATAAGAAAAACCGAGTGAAAAAATATCCGCAGGATATAGCTGTCAAAAATTGTATAATTATTTAAAGTACGTGAGACATATCTAGTACTAAGTAAATTTAAGTCTTGATCCTACACGAAGCCGTGTTTTTGAATGAGAAACATGTATAAATAACAGTGAGTGTCCGGTGTATATGCTTTTAGAATATAAATGTAAAAATTTTATTAGACTGTGTCTTAAAGCACTAGAATCACAGTTGAAATAATCTGATGACTAGATTGTATTACTAGAGTGAAACCTTTAACTAAAGCCATCTTCCAAATTTGAGCTCTCAGTTTTCTTCAAAATATATATGAATCCACTCCTCTAGAAATAAAAGTTGCAAAATGACAAGCTGCTAGTATTCTATAGATAATCATAAATATATATATTGTAAATACAGACTTTCTAAAGCTAAGACTAATTGCAAAAGTTTCCTTAAAACTAATTTCCTGCATCCACAATTTGAACAATTAAACTTACCTAACATTCTCTACAACTGTAAAATTTTCTTCCCGACAACTGACACCTTATCAGTTATAACATTTAAATATAAAAAAAAACCTTAAGCAGTTTGCTCACTAATCACCATTAACTATATGAAACAGCTGAATTATACCGCAAATTAACACAATTCCTTTCCTTTGTTGATCCGTACCACAAACGCATAATTACAGGAAGCTCGTATATCACCGATAACTTACAATTCAAAAAATTAATGAAATATGGAACAAAATACAGGCCTGTCAGATATGTCAATAAAAACTTTTGCTTCAAAAATATAGAAAATATCATTAACGAATTTACACTCTATAACAACAAAAAAAAATCGACGCACCAAGAAGGAATTATCCGAAGGCTTCGAAATTTCATAAACGCTTTGAAATTTCATTCATTGCATAAGTGTTTTGACCAAATATGCAAAAGATTAAAATTTGGTGTCCAATGAATGAATAGTGCGATCTCCAAGGCATCGGAACTGAGCATCCAGCAGACATATATAAGGAGCTGTTCTTGAACTGTTGTTGAAAATTTCTGTTGCATTGCGATTTAGGATACCTTTCAATGACTGAAAAAATGCCTCGCCGCAGGATTCGAGCTTATTACGTGCAACTGTTAGAATTTGAAAGAGGTCGTATCATTGGATTGAAAGAGGCAGGTTGAGCAAATTGGAGAATCGCTCGTCATATGAGTCGAAGCAATGCGGCGATTAGAAAATGCTGGCAAACATGGGTGGACAAAGGCAGATTTCAGCGTCATGATGGTAGCGGTCGACCTAGGGCCACACAGATCGTTAGAACAGAGTGATTGTCAGATCAGCTGTCACAGCGTTTGATTCATCGCTATCAACTATCAGGCGTGCGACCCACACACGACTGTCCACCATGATCATTCACAGATGGCTGATAAGAGCGAAATGTACGCTCGTACCGACCGTTACGCCACCTGCCACTCATGCCTGCACATTGTCAAGCCAAATTACTGTGGTGCTTGGTTCGATCAGGTTGGAATGATCCTGACTGGGGACGTATAGTCTTAAGCGACGCACTCCGCTTCCAACTGTGTGGTGACGATCACCGAAGACGTGTCTGGAGACGCCTAGAGCAGTGTGCCGATTCTGCTTTCACTATTGCACGCCACACAGGCCCTCAACCAGGAGTTATGATCTGGGGTGCCATTTCCCTTGATAACCGGACCCCTTTGGTCGTCATTAGAGGGACGCTTACAGCACAGCGGTACGTCGACGACATTCTGAGACCTGTTTGGCTGCGGTTCCTTTTGCAGTAGCTTGGCCTTATTTTTCAGCAAGATAATGCTAGACCACATACGTCACGTGTTGCTATGAACTGTCTTACAGCTTGTTAAACACATCCTTCACCAGCCAGATCTCTTTTCCATTGAACATGTCTGGGATATGATGGGAAGGCGACTGCATCTACCAGGGAATGTTGATGACCTATCCCGACAACTGGAGCAAATTTGGCAAGAAAAACCCAGGAGACCATCCGGGAGCTTTATCAGTCTATGCCACGCCGTGCGGCAGCTTGCTTCCAGGCTAGAGGTGGGTCAACACCTTATTGAGCTCGTTACTTTGTAACTATGTAGAGACATTAGGTATTTTTTGGAACAAGAGAGATGAAAAATATGCAATGCCTTCGCCGGGGATCGAACCACGGACCTCTGAAATACCGGCTCAGTGTGATGACCATTACACCACGAAAGCACGCTAAGAATGTGGGAGATATACCTTATATACTCCCTTTTTTAAAGGGCGACTAGGGTTTTAGGGGACCTAGTCGCCAAATCCTGGGTGTGGAGAGTCATCATCCACAACCCTTTTAGTTCGGGCGCCAGTGTAGAATACATTAGGCTTTTTTCAAAGCAGGAGACATGAAAAATGAGCAACGCCTTCGCCGGGAATGGAACCACGGACCTCTCGGTTACGCGTCGAGCATGCAGACCACTACACCACGAAGGCATGTGAGGAAGGCGGGAGAAATACCTTATATACTCCCCCTTTTAAAGGGCGACTGCAGTTTTGGGGACCCAATCGCCAAATCGCGGTGGTGGAGAATCATCATCCACCACCTTTTTAGTTCGGGCGCCAGTGTAGAGACATTAGGTTTTTACGAAGCAGGGGACATGAAAAATATGCAAGGCCTTCGTCGGGAATCGAACCACGGACCTCTGAAATACCGGCTCAGTGTGCTGACCATTACACCACGAAGGCACGCTAAGAATGTGGGAGATATACCTTATACAGTCTGATATAAGTTTTATTTAAATATTAAAGATGCAAATTTGATTAACTTCTATTCGGACTTGTCAAAAGATAAATACCCTTATTTACGAATTTTTACAATGAAAAAAATGCTTCGCTTTATTTGGGAGTACATTTATATGTGAGAAAATATTTTTGCAGTTGAAAATTAATAATAAGGTTAAGAGAAAAAAAAAGCCCGATTGACCAATGAGCATCTATAATCTATGACTCAGATAGTTTCTAGCTAATTTTTCTAAGGTTTTCTAAGACTTTATCAGCTGTCTACAAACAAGCTACAAACGCCATTAAGTATCAAGTTGCAGTACCGAATAAAAAAGTTTATAATTATTTACATAACAACCATACGTATTTATTTTGTATGTTTTGAAGAAAATGTAATAAGTAAATTAAAAAATCATTATTTATTCTCAATGCAAATGAAAAGTATGCAAAGCCTTCGCCGGGGATCGAACCACGGACCTCTGAAATACCGGCTCAGTGTGCTGACCATTACACCACGAAAGCACGCTAAGAATGTGGGAGATATACCTTATAACTATGTAACTCTGAAATAAGTCATTCAATTATTCTGAAAGTTTAATCATTTTCTATTATGTACATATGCTTCCTGTCCACCAATGTTTGTCCCCATCGGACAAATCCTTCTTGGTAAGTCGAATTTTTTGTTATAGAGTGTATAATAAAGCCTGGCATTCAACTTAATTTACCTAATACTGCCTTTTTGAAATGGAAGGATGAAGTGATTCGACAAATTAAAACTAAAATCAAGCTTTTAAAATTTAATAGTGCTTTAAAGTAACCCAAACTTTTGTCTAGTATTAAAAGTTTAAAAACGCAATTTACAATCACTAAAATAGATAAAGCAAATAATAATTTTATTATTATTTGAAAAATTTACTACAAACAAATTCTTCAAGTAGAATTTAACAAAGCCAATACTTACCAACTAACTTATACAGCTGAGACTACGATAATAAAAAAAAATTAATGCATTTGATAAAAACTCAGCATTTCTATAAGCAGATTCATTCATACCCAGATTTAACAGATTCGCAAACATTTATGCTCTTCATAAGTTTCATAAATCCTCAATTAAATTCAGATTCATAACAAATTGAACTAATAGTTACAAGAAAAATATAGACTATGTATTACTTGAACAACTTAAAGAGATCTGTAACTTAATTTCCATTGCTTCCACTAACACAGAGCGTAATTTTTGTTGTATTATCGATAATAACATTCCTGTAATTAATACCTTGAAGGCTATAAACATACAAAATATTACCTGTTATGATTTTGAAAACTTATATGCTTTTCTTCCATTTAAAGAAATATTTAATAGTCTAATTAAACTTCCAAAACTATTTCCTACAGTACTCACTATTCTAAATTTTAAAACATGAAAAAACTTCCTTCACTATACTATATTTAATAATTACATTAAATTTGACAATCAACTTTTTAAACAAGCTATACCAATGGGAGCTCATACGTCTACGAGTGTTTCTAATCTTTTTTGTTTATTCAGGAATTTAAATTTCAAAATATGCTTAAAGAAGAAGGTTCAATTTATTATGCACTACTTTCAGATACATTGATGATCTCATCACTTTTAATGATTTTAACAAAATAGAAAATTCCCAAATTTATTCCGAAAGCCTCATGCTTAATTCTTCACAAAATGTTGTCGAATTTCTAGATCTTCAAATAGTTAACTGTACACCCATAAAATTCTATGACAAAACCAGGAACTTTAAATTTGCAACTAATAAGTTAATTAATTGAACTTCGAACATTTCCAAAAAAGTAATTAGTAACACAGTCATTAGACTAATACAACGATTCAAAAATATTTGTACCGATACACTTGATATTAAAAACGAAATATTAATACTAATTCAGGTACTTAAAAATAATTTAGTACCAGATAAATTTATTAATTGCTGTCTTAAGAAAGCAGGCGTTAAATTCTATATTTAAATCTCTTAGCTAATAGATTTATGATAATTTATTCCTAAACCTTCAAAAGGCGGAATAAGTTGGATATCTGTTAGTTAAATATTTGTACGTTTTGTAAATAATTTTTGTATATAATGTAAATTACAAAAATAAATAAGTAAATAAAAATTAATTCTGGCATTCTATTCTGTTAATAATTAATGGACCTATTTGATGTTTCTCTCAGTCTGGTAAACAGTCATTTACCAGTGACGATATCTCCTCCTTCTTATTTTTTAGACCTTTACCAGAAATAATTAATTAAATAAATTTTTACCAAAAAACTAGACTCTGACTACAACTTTAACTAAAAGTAAGATTTTCTCGCCAATTTAAGGCTACCATATCTCTAATAAAGAACAAAACTTCACTAATCATTTATTAGAGTAACCCTATTACATTCCAACCCTGAATACATTTACATTTCCAGCCATTTCATTTTAAATTTTGCAGACAAGTAAGTTAACTTTAATTTCCTTCCTGGCATTGTTCTTAATTTGTATGTAAATAGCTACTTTAAGTTAACATATTAATATGAAAGAAAATATAAATTTTGTTTTTACTTTTGATTTTGAAATTAACATTTTAGAATGTATAAATTTTATTTTTCCTTTCGATTTTGAGTTTGATTATAAAAGAATGTTTTAATTGAAAATAATATACTGATTTTACTTTTGATTTTGAAATTAACGTTTTAATACTAAAGAATATATAAATTTTATTTTCACTTTTGATTTTGAGTTTGATTATAAAAGAAAGTTTTAATCTAAAATAATATATTTATTTATACATTTTTCTATTAATCTTTTCTTTTATACACTCACGTTTGTGAAAATTACAACACCATGAAGGACTTACGTGAGTGAGCTGAAATTTTCAGGAAATGCAAAGTAGCGCATGATATGCAAATGATTAGAATTGCAAATCCGTAGCGCATGCGTATGCTGAGCAGCGCCCTCTGAACGGCTGATGGATCCGAATAAATAGACGGCTGTAGCGAGGCGTGTATGGTTATCGGTGGTTATCTGCTAGTGGTAAACGTTAACTCAATCTGTACTTATGCCTCGTCGACGAAAGAGAGC